>JAQZBX010066339.1:0-16132 GCA_029593785.1 Cabassous unicinctus
TGGGAAAATATGGGAGGTGTGGGGAGTGGGGCATATGGGAATCCCCTATATTTTTTTTGTGACATTTGTATGATCTAAGTATCTTTAAAAAAAAAAAACCTCTATAGTTTTCACAAAAATATTGAGGGTCCCATAGAGCTCTGTGTAGGTTATACCTATTGTTTCTTATCAGAAATTGAAACTTAGAATGTCACAGTGGCTTCTACATTTCTAGTTTGAAAATATGTAATAATATATGGCTTTGAAAAAGCTCACAGTTTCTACATTGAAAATATCCAATTCCTTTTTCTGTAACTCTGCGTGGTCCAACTCAAAGTGAAACCACCACTTAAGTGATATCATGGTTCTATATGAAAATGTTCTGTTGCATAAAGCATAATAAGTTACATTAACATCTACAATGCTGAGGGAAAGATAGCTGTCATCAGATTTTCATTTCTTATTTTCAGGTTTGCCCAGTTTCTTTGTTGTACCTTTCTCCCTTCCACAAGCCAGAAAACTCACTGATATATCCTTTTTTCCTATCTTTACATATAGAGTGTGAAGCTGTGCATTAAGAAAACAAATCTCTTACCCTTTCTTCTTTAAGTCAACATTCTGTGTTCTGTGTTCCATGGTGGTGGTATCTCAGAGGGGAACATGGCACTGACACCTCAAATGAGGGAATGGAGAAGTCTGTACATGGTTGTTAAAAACTTCTTTGAAATAGAGTATAGTTATGATATTTGGTTTTGCAAGTCATAAATCTTTTGCATACCTCAATTCTTTCATTATTGCCTACTTTCATATTGATTTGATATATGAAGTGAACCATTTTTATTCCTTTCTCATTTCTTTCTGTGTATATTTTTCAGATGATTGTTTTGTGGTTATAGGGGGCTTAAATTTGACATCCTAAATCTATAATAATAAAGTTTGATTTCATAACACCTTAACTGCACCTGTGTATTAGTCAGGGTTCTCTATTCAGGAGTCCAAATTCCATAGGGCAGACACTGTATTAGTCAGGGTTTTCTAGGGAACCAGAACTTACAGAAGGTATCTGTAAATATTATGAGATTTTATAAAATTGTCTCATGTGACCATGGGTATGTATGAGCCCAAATTCTGTAGGGAAAGATGCAAGCCAGGAATTCTGATGACGGTCCATGATGAGATCCCCAGGAGAAGTTGGCTGTCTGAAGTAAAGATGAGCTTTATCTCTCTTATGAAATCACTATTCCTTTTAAGGCCTTCAACAGATTAGATGAGACATATCTCATTGCTGAAGGCAATATCTTCAGGTGATTGTAAATATCATCAGCCATAGATGCAGTCAACTAACTGACTGAGGATTTCAGTCCATGAAATGTCCTCACAGTTTAAGCTAGTGCTTGCTTTACTGTAAAACTGGGCACCATTACCTGGCCAAGTTGAAACAAGAGCCCAACCATCAAAAACTGCATATAAAATTCTTGCTTGGCAATTATTCTCTTTCAGCAATTTAAATATTTCATCCCACTGCCTACTGCCATTTTTTGCCTCCCACTTTCTGATGAAAAATCAGCATTCAGTCTTATTGGGGCTCTCTTGTATGTGACATGTTGCTTTTCTTTTGTAGCTTTCAGAGTTCCCTCTTGGTCATTAATATTCATCAGTCTCTGTATAAAATATCTGCTCATGGTTCTTTTCAATTTCATCCTGTTTGGTGTTTTTGAATGTGTATATTCATGTCTCTTGTTAAATTTTGGACTTACCCCTGGACAGACACCTACTATTCAGAATGAAAAATATAAGAGATGTGAGAGATGAGTGAATGAATGAATGAAAGAATAAATAAATAAATAAATAAATAAATAAATAAATAGTGTTTCTATATACTCCTATTGTGTAATCTGAGGAGGATCTCAGAAAAAAATTCCATTTATAATTAGAGAATGGAAAGCTGAGGGTTAACTTGTGCAGGATTGGTAAAAAGGATGTGTGTTAGTCTTTGAAAATGAATAGAAAAAGTGTAAGGTCAATATAATGTTTGCAACTAGCAGTACTATTATGTGGGTATGAAAGTGGTTTAATGGGAAATTCTAAGGTCAATATATATTACTAAAAGGAATGCTAAAAAATGTAACACGGGACTCTATATCATAGTTAAACTGCATGGGAAATATGAATATGGGTAAAATTTCATATATGACTGTTTTTCTTTGAAACTGAAAAAATGTATTTCAATACTACAAGATGTAAATATCAGACCAAAAAAACCCCAACATGATCCTAAATGAAAAAGCAAAACAAAACAGATACAATACTACATATTATATGATTCTATTTCTATAAGTATAAATATGAATTAATTTATAAAGATGAAATTACATTATTAATTGTGTAGGGATAGGGAAGGACTGCTAAGGAGTTTGGAATTTTTCCATTCGGAGTAATGAAAGTGTTCTAAAATTTTTGTAATGATGAATGCACAACATTGTGATTATACTAAAAACCATTGATTATACACTTTGGATAGATCATATCGTATGTGAATATATTCCAATAAAACTGCTTAATAAATAAATAAATCAATAATTATGCAAGAATAGCCAGAAATAACAGCTATGTAAGGCAGGTAAAGTATACAGATTGGGAGGAGAAGAATTTACTTGTTTGTTCATTTGTCTGCTTATTGTTATTGAAATAATGAAAATGTTCTAATAATTATTGAATTAATGAATGCACAACCAAATAACATTGATTGAACACTATGGATGAATTGTATGCTTTATTAATATGTATCAATAAAATTGATTTCTCTAAAAACATGAAATGATTCACTTTGGTATTAGAATATGCTAAAAGACATTGCTGTTAAGGCAAGAAAACATTTTAGGAAATAGTGGAAACTCTCTAAAACTAGGTCTATATAGTTGCATCAATCTTTTATTATTATTTTTTATTTTTAAAGAAGCTTTAGATTACATAAATGTTACATATAAAATGTAGGGGATTCCCGTATGCCCCACACCCACACACAAACACTTTCCCACATTAACAACATCCTTCATTAGTGTGATACATTTGTTACAATTGATGAACCCATATTGAAGCACTGCTACTAACCACGGGCTACAGTTTACACTCTGTTCCACATAATTTTGTTACTTATGACAAAATATACAATGTCCTGTATTTGTTACTGCAATGTCATGCAGGACATTTCCAATGTTCTGAAAATGCCCCCATGTTATGTCTATTCTTCCCTCTCCCATTCTTCAGAACCACTGATGGCTACTGCCTTTACATCAATGATAAGCATTCTTCCATGGCTAGAATAATAATTAGTCTACAATAGAATAATTATAACTCTACTTTAGTCCATTGTTCATTCCCCAATCTTGAGGATTTAGGGATGGTGAGCCTACCCTGTTTTGAATTGACAGGGGACTTAGATCCCATGGGGCAGATAGATGGAGCTATCTTGCTGGCAGTTATAGACACTGTCTGTTCCTAGGGATGGGTGTTGTCCATCATCATCTCCTTGATAGTTGTCCTGGGTGAGTTCAATGAACTGGAGAGTAGGTGATGCAACTCTGCTGAAATTCAGGGCTCAACTGGCACATGGATGGACCAAAGATATGTCTCTGGGACATCTGTTTATCAAGTATAATGCTAATTATAGGTTCAAATATATGGGACAGAAGAGCCATGTGTAAAGAACCTATAAATGAGTATAACTCTGTTACACTGGAGAACATAAATTTCAAAGAAATACCCACTGACAGGGTGTCGATTCCCTGAGGTGTCTGCCTTGCTTATAGTTTCTGGATATCTCTAGAGCCCTCAGGGGCACCATTATATTAGGCACTGTTTACTGTGGCAGTCAATGAGATCCTGCTGAAACTGGCATAAGCATAAGCTCTGGAATGACCTCCTGACTCTCTTTGAAATCTCTTAGCCATAAAAACTCATTTATATTTACCATTTCCCCCACCTGGTCAAGGTCATTTTCCAGATGCATTGCTAATTGGTGCTTGGTAATAATCCCTTTGTTTCAGGGAGGCTCATCCCCCAGGGGAAAGGTAGAGTGTTTATATGTTGGGTTTGGCTTAGAGAGAGTCCACATTTAAGCAACAAGGAGACTTTCAGGAGGTAACTCTTAGGCAGTATATAATACTAGGTCGCATTTCAATTTCACAAAAGGTTCATAAGTACAGTCATCAATATCAAGTGCCTGGCATAATAGTCTGTCTTCCTTCACTAGACATTGCCCTTGCTCTTGGAGGATTCTTGTTGTCCTATTAGAGAATGTGGCAGAACTCCCCAGGATGTGAATTCAATATTCTTTCAGTTATTGTGTGGATCTCCAGCCATTGGGACTATGTCCCATGACGACCTGAACATAATCATATGTCTTAGAGGCATGCCCCAGGTGAACCCCTTCCCATGCATCCCCACGTAACTGGCACCCCACACCAGAGATCCTCACCATTACTGCTGTGAACCCTCTGTGATCCAAGACCTCTTCAAGAATGAAGCCAACAAAATAACAAATAAAATTAATAAGAAAATGAAATAATAATTTAAAAAGTAACCAGTAAAATACAAAAAAATTGAAAACAATTTGAAATGACATATCAAAGCTCCATGGGATCCTAAATAATTTTTAAGAATTCAAAGATATACTGAGGCATATATAGTCACCCAATACAGGTCAGCCTCTGTATAGGTCCCATAGCTGCTTGGCAGGTGCAGCCCCTTGTGATGTGTGGTGGCCCTGTCCCTCATGCAGTGTTCCCTTGTCCAGACAGGTGCCATGGGTTCCCAGAGGTGGAAGGGGTCAGTTTCATTCAAGTGGAGCCAGTGTCCCTGAGTGCATTTCATTGTACAATTCCTTGTACACCGGTGATGTAGGGACAAATGGTTTTTTCCTCTTTTGCTTATAATTTTGATTGTTTTAAAATTTAATGTATGAATGTTTCTACTTTTAAATAAATTTCCCCGGCTGTGAAAAAAATGATTTTTGTGCTGATTGGGTCACAAAAATCAGTTATAGAGGAGCAGCAATTTTCCTTTAATTTTATTTGTATCTTTTCCATTTGGAAAACAAGGCTATACAAAATCTTAAAGTATCACTTCTGCTGGATGATTAAAATCTTTAGTTTGTATTAGTCTCTTAAGATCTGTCTAACTGGGAGGAAAAATGAAAATCCTAGTAAAGGACCCTGCTTTCCACCATTCTTTCTCCTGTTCTATCAACATAAATTCAAAGCAAATATAAAGCCCCATAAAAATTACAACACTGACTATTTGAAATCTTAAAGCTTAGGAGCTGTCAAAATGTTTTATGTATTTCACTAGTCTCTGCATATATCATTAGTTCAACACAAACCATGCTCTCATGGACTACTTATATCTCAAATGCCAATCTTTCAAATAGGCCTTGGCTTTCTAGATTGTTTAGACAGTATTCTTTGCTTTCTTCACATAGGGAGGCAGTAAGCAGAAGAGCTCCATAAAAGTCACATTACTGAGGTTTATTAAGGATGACAATCACAGCCTCCAAAATTTTTTAATTCAACAAAAACTTGTGCACACACATGCATACCACACACACATACACATATGGAAACATGCAGCCTTAACAATACTCTCATCGATATTGTTGACAGAGCAGAAAGCCTAAATAATTTCATAATTGAATTCTTAAAGAAAAATGTCTTGAATTTAATTTCTTTAAAAGCTTAAGCCTTCAATATTTAATCTACATCATGTTTCCATGAAAAAAGTAGAAAAGTTAATTCAAGAGAAAGGAAACAAAACAGAAAAACTTGGTGTTTTAGTTTGACAAAGGGCTCCCAATGCAAAGTACCAGAAATGGGCTGATTTTTATAGTGGGAAATTTATTAGGGTAAAATCTTACAGTTCTGAGGTTGTGAATATTTCCAAATCAAGGCTTGATCAGAGATACTTTCTCACCAAACTCAGCAACTGCTGAACCTGGAATCCTGCCCCTGGTGAAGCAACATGGGAGCTGATCTCTGCCTAAGTCCCTGCTTTCCCCTCAAGGCCATTTTCCAGAACTCAGCTGTGGGTGATCAGGCATATGGTTCTTCTCTTCAGCCTTGAGCTACTCCATAAAACCAGCCTCTTGGGGGCATCACAAATCTGATTACAAATCTGATGACCTTCTGGTGGGTAAAACCACTCTTGCAAGAAGTGAAAGAATTAAAATAATTATGCAACATAATGACTGACTTCTACACACAGTTTCTCAGCAGCCATTGGAATCCTCATTAAAATGTCTGAAAATGGTTATGGCATGATGGTAACCAAAATAAGTTAGAGGAAAAGATTTTGATATAGAATATGAAACCTAAGTTCTTGTCTAAGGGAATGATTTCTCAAGATGGGTAAGAAAGAGTAAAACTGATAATAGAGAATTCAAATTGGCATGCCATTGTATATCACCTCAGGCATTTTTAGAAGTTCATGTTTGGAGCCTTTCCCCAAGTGTGTATGGGTAAACACCCTACCCAAATTTATCAGATTTACAAAAAAGTAAAAGATAGTATTTTTCCAACTTTCACTATTTACATGATGTGATGTGAGAAGCTTTACTAAACACATGGCACTTCAATGGCTGCTTTTAATTGGATTTTACTTAGGTTGTCAGAAGCCAAAGCCCAGGCCAGCTTCCTGGGCCTATGACCTGTGCAGATGCAGAGGGACCCATGCTCAGAAGGAATCTGTGCTTTGTTTAATGCTCTGCTCTCACCATCTTGAAATTTGTAGCCATTTTATTTTGAATTAGTGTTCTGTATGTGAAGTCCACAGGGCAGTGAAGCAGGGGAGATACACATACTATGCATGTCTGCCATTCCTTACTACCCCATTAGCATGTAGCATACACAACATCCCATGAGCACAAAATTATAGCAAATCTCTGATGGGAGGGAGTTCTGCAAGACTCAATGTGAATACAAGGGTAAGTAAGTGTGTTACCTCTATGACTTAAGCAGATGATGACAGCTCCAAGAGGCACACTTTCCTTTCAAACTGGAGCTTACTTCCAAGGTAGAAGGTAGACCATTGCCTTCTAAGAAATACAAAACAATCAAGGATCCCTATCATATGCATTCTTACTCCAGTTGCCCTCTATAAGTCACTTATTACAGTGAAAATGATAACAGAAGGAAAGGGAAAGATAGGGCAACTAATAGTGTTACCAGATTCCCTCTAGGTTCTTGGCCATGCTGCATAAAAGAATTTAAGAACATGCCAGTTTAGTTAGGCCAGCGGTTTATTAAGGAAATGAGAGAAGAGAATAGAAATGGGAGAAAATAACAGATTATGGGTCCTCAGGTGTCCTTGCAGGCTGGTCCAGGCAGAGAAGGGAAAGAGAGCTTTCTGCTTGCGTGGTTACCTTTTAAACAATTAATTATTCTTCCCACTTGCTAATGTTCAGGGGAGGGGGGTCCTAGTTGTTTGATGTTTTGATTGATTATCCCACCCATCAATTCCCCTGGCAGGGGATGGGTGTGCACCAATAATAAGGCCCCCTGAGAATATCCTGGGCTTTTCCTTGATCCTGGAAGAAATCTCATTCTAAATGGAGGATTCTCACATGGTTCTTCTAGCAGCCTTCTTGTGGGGTCTTTCCTTTGTGGGGTGGGGATGGGTTTCCAGGAAGGTTCCATGGCCACATATTTCATGGCCAGGAACCATGATTCATCTTTTTCTGCCAGGTCCCAGATTCATCTTCTCATTCCCTAAACTAGCCAGGCTCAACACTTCTTTTCCTTCTAGTCCTTCCTGATTAATCGAAAGGTTGACAGTTGGTCAAATGTACATATATAGAAAAGTAAATAATTTGTGCTTCAAAGGATTCTGTCAAGAAGGTGAAAAGGCAGGCCACACAATGGGAGAAAATATTTGGAAACCACATATCTGATAAGGATTGAATTTCCATGTTATATAAAGAGATCATACAAATCAACAATAAAGATCAAACAATCTAGTTAACAATGGACAAAAGACTTAGATAGATATTTCTCTAAGAGGAAACACAAATGACCAAAAGGCACATGAAAAAAATGTTCAATATCACTAGCTACTAAGGAAATGAAAATCAAAACTACAATGGGATATCATCTCACACCTCAGAATGGACATTATTTAAAAAAACAGAAAACAGTAAGTTCTGGAGAGAATGTAGAGAAATAAGAACCCTCTTTTAATGTTGGTGGGAATGTAAAATGGTACAGCCTTTGTAGAAGACACTTTGGCAATTCCTCAGGAAGCTATATATAGAGATGCCATATGATCCCATAATCCCTTTACTAGGAATATATCCAGAAGAACTGAAAACAGTGACATGAATAAGCATTTGCACACTGGTATTCATAGTGGCATTATTCACAAATGCCAAAAGATGCAAACAATCCAAGTGTCCATCAACTGATGAATGGGTAAAAAAATGTGTTATTATATAAATATGATGGAATACTATGCTGCTGTGAGAAGAAATGAAAGTGGGACACCTATGACAACATGGATAAAACTTGAAGATATTACACTGAGTGAAATAAAGCAGACACAAAATGACAAATATTGTATGGTCCCACTAATATGAACTAAATACAAGTTACTAGGAGATAGGATGATGGCTGAGAAGGGGTGCTGATGTTTAATGTATGTAGAAGTTTAAATCAGCTTAACTGTAAAAGTATGGAAATGGATAGGGTTGATAGTAACATATTATAGTCAGTATAACTAAGCAGCTGGTTTATAAATGGGATTGTGGCTGAAAGGCATAGTCTAGGGATGTAAATGTCAATTGAAAGAAAGATAGAGAATAATCTGGGGGCTGAATAACATACTGAACCCAGAGGTAGAAGAGGATTGTGGTTAATAGTACAAATACAAGAATGTTTTTCTATGAATTAGAACAAAGATACATTATCATTACAAGGTGGTAAGAATATGGTGATGCTTGGAAAAGTACAATTTATGTAATCTATGGACTGTAGTTAATAGCAATATTGTAATATTCTTACATCTATGTCAAAGAAGGCACTCTGTTAATAATAGGGAGGTATGGAAAAAATATCCAAAATGTATGTTATAGACCATAGTTAGTGGTAAGGGTCTGATGATGTTCTTTCATAATATGTATTAAATGTTCCACAACAATGGAAGGCATTGGTGGAGGAGTGTTGTATGGGAATTCTTCACATCATGAATGTTTGTTTTATAAGTTCACAACATGTCTAATAAAAAAACATATATAAACATCTATTATACATATTTTGTTTGAGTGTCAATGCATATATGAATCATTATTTATTATACATTACATTATTGCTGTATTTTTTACATTGTTCTGGCTTATCTGTGCCCTGTGTTCACTCTCTAAAAGTTGGTCATCATAAACCAAGGACAAGAAGCAAATATCACAGAATATATTTAACATTATTGTTAAATACATGCAAACAAATGGTTTGTTATAAAAAAGAAAAAGTCCTCATATGTAAGAGCTAGGAGATAGGAAGGAGGTGAGGAACATCTCATTCAGGAGACTCTCATGTACCTGAGGAGCCATGGTGAGAGGGAGAAAGGATGGCAATTGGGAGAGAGTTTGATATTTAGAATACTTAGGGCCTGAAGTTGTCTTTCTTACTTTTTATTTTTCCCTGAAATCTAGATGGCTTTTCTCTACAGTCCCACAGATGCAAGTATTGTTTTAAGATAATCAGGAATGGGGAGGTAGCAGGTAGGGGCACAAGAGGAATATGGCTGTCAGGTTGGTCAAGAGAAAGAAAACAGTTTTTGTAAAGATCATTCCTGTTTTGCTAAAGAATATATCCCCACTGTCTACCACAATGTCTATGCAATACTAGATACACAAAAATTTGTATTGAATGAATGAATAAGTGACTGAATTAATGGATTAAGCATTGGGGAAACATGCCTGTATATATAATGGGAAGATTAAAACTTCACTGAGAAGAAATAAGGAAATGAAGTTTTAATCATTAATTCTGAATATAGTTAGGAAGGATAGCCTGGGAAATAAGTCCAGTCTTAGTCTCTAACACATTTATCTGAAATCAAAATTCAAATTGGAGACATCATTATTGATATTACAGATACAAAGAGAATTGTAAAATAATACTATGAACAATTGTATACCAACAGAATATATAGTCCAAACAAATTGGACAAATTTGTAGAAACACAAAAACCTCAAAGTGTCTCATGAAAAAGAGAAAATCTCAACATACCTATAGGAAGTAAAGAAATTGAATCAGTTTACAAAAACAAATGTTCATGAACAGATAGCTTCAATGGCAAATTGTAGTAAACATACATAGAAGAATGACCAGCAATCCATCTCAGATTCTTCCAAAAATGTGAAAAGAGAATATTCCCTAAGTTATTCCATGAGGCTAGTTTTACTTCGTTAACAAAGGTCAGATAAACACAGCATAGGTAAGAAACTTTGACACCAGTTTCCCTTATTATAAAAATGTGAAAACTTTGAAGGAAATGCTAGCAAACCAAACTTAACAGCTTATTAAAAAGATTATTCACCACAACAAAAGTTTTATCCCAGGAATGCCCTGATGGTTCAACATAAGAAAATCAATCAATGTAATACACTACATTACTGGCATGTGAAAAAAAACAAAATCTTCTCAATTGATGCAGAAAAGGTATTTGGAAAACTACAAAGAACCTTTCATATTAAAGGCACACAAAAACAGGATTAGAAGGGAACTCAACATCTTTATGACCAGTTCTGAAAATCCAACAGCTAACATCGTAATCAATGATGTAAGACTGAAAGTTTTTCCCCTAATATTGGGTGCAAGAGAAGAAAGACTGCTTTTACCTCCACTATTCAACATTGTACAAGAAGTTCTACCCATAGAAATAAGGGAAGAAAAAAATTAAATGCATCCAAATTTGAAGGAATAATTAAAATGATCTCTATTCAAAGATGATGTGATCCTTTATATAAAATAATCCCAAAAAATCCAGGAAAATGATTAGTCCTAATAAAATAGTTCATAAAAGTTGAAAAATACATTACAATCATGCAAAATTCAGTTGTGTTTCATTACCTTTTTTTGGCAAATGCTTTTTTAAGGAAACAATCATGTCTTTGAATTGGAAATAGCATTTTTTTAAAATGGGAGAAGATAGGTAGATTAAAAAATACTTTTCACTTGCCTCATTTTGATGTCCCCTGCATGTACTTGTGACCCATGCCCATGTCCCTCCAAGGGCTGAGGTCCCTGTGGGTGAGGGGTAGGGGGAGGAGGAGGAGAGGCTTAGCTGTCTACTCTAGTGAGTAGACCCTGCTGGGGCAAGATAAGCTCAGTGGCCCCAGGGTCAGCAGGAGAACACAGGCCCTAGCCAGTTTGACCAGTGAGCAGGGGCCAGGTTGCTGACATCCAAAGGACAGAAAGGGGTTATCCCCTGCCTATGCATGCAGAGATGGCTGGCTGCAGTGCTTGTAGTTGTGGTGCAGTCATGATACAGCTCATCATTTGAGATGAAAAGTGAAGCATATTTTCCAAGGAACAATAATTTCTTATTTTAGGAAATGGAATAGTTTGAGATTTTAAAATATTTTTCTACCACATTCTTAGATGTTCCCCCTCACTAGGTTTGCAATAATTAACAAGCTGTAACTCAGTTCTCCCTGACATACAGTGAGGAAAGACAAGCCCACCCCACCCATAGACTACAGCAATTCCCCTAAAAGGTGAACAAAGGAAACACATGGAGATGGGAGTTAGGTGGGATAGGGACCTTCACCACCTCCAGATCAAAGCACCATCTGCTCCTCCAAGAAAACATAACACCCTAAACCACTACCCTCTAGCCATGCAAGGGAAATTTTTCACCTCTAGGGCCTTCTATTGGTCCCTGAACCTCACTCAGAACCTTGACCTCCTCCCATCAACTATCATTTCTCTGCCTAGGAAGGTACTGTATAAATTCATATTCCCCCTTCCAGGGGTGGGCTGAAGTCTAACCTTCAGACCCCTTCCATTGTGAGAGCTTCTCAATAAACTTCCTGCCTGCAATCATCAGTCTCCACATCCCAATGAGCACACCACCTTTTCTCCAACACACATCAATGCAATGTTTGGCAATTAGAAGACACAAATGTTTTTTGAATGCTGTTAAGGATTTGGTGTAAAAATTGATTGAGGTGAAGTATATCTTTTACTAAGAAATAAGTTGGCCCATGATGCATTATATTTACTTAGGGTATTTTTTTCCCACTATCTGAAAGTTGAATGTTTTTCTGTCATAATCCTGAGAATGCATGGATTCTTTTACCATCTTTATAAAACTTAAAATTTTTATTGTTATTTTCTACTATTCTTGACTAAGCATTAGAAATAAGGTGGTGCCTATGTACTTGTACCTAAAACAAAATTACAGCTGGGAGAAAAAAAAAGATTTAAATTCAGACATGAAAATATAAAAATCATTTTAACAGTATTACTTCCAAAGAAGATGGAGAGACTGCTGAATAGTCATACTGGCAATTTATAAGTGGAATTAAGCAAAGGCTAATGCTTTTGGTTTTTTAATATGCTACTTCACTGTGTAAACAACATTTTATTTAGGGTCATTGTTCTCAGCTTTGAAAAAAACAAAACTTCATACCTCTCTACATGTGGCTGGATTTAAATAACCTCTTTTTTATACCAATTTTGAAAGTAGTATAAATCTATATGTATCTTATTAAAAGTATCCATATCCAATAGGCATTTAAATATGTTTAATTTTGTCATAATAGTATTTATACAGTATATCTTACACATTATTTTGAGGGTTATGTTTGAAATTTAAAGTTGTGGGGAATGGGTGGCAAAATCTTATTCTTATAAGACATTTTGCCGTAAGAATAAAATAACTGCTTTAGCACTGAAGGATGACATTTTTAATGCAGATATTTGTGATGATTTTAGAAGTGTCACATGATTAAAAGAGTTTCTGATTTCTGGCCTCTAAGATGTGCCTACTAGGTAGTTAACAGCAGGGATCACAGAGAATTGCAGTGAGCTGGAGGAAAGGCTCAGTCACTGAGATTTTCTTTTCCTTTTAATCTGAGTGTATAGTATTATGATGCCTAGAAACAGGACTCTTGTCCCCTCTCTTATAGGCATTTTGCATTTCTTGCTGTTACAACAGCAACCACATGCACTTCAGACAATCTCAAAATCTGTTTATATTAGTGTAAATGGAAAAAATATAGACTATTTTCTAATTTTCTCTGCAGGCATTTTGAGGAATATATCTATAATTTGCTCCACTTTGTATATAAAGGAGTTAGCAGCACATGATAAATTTGGGGCATCTTCTCTCAGTTGCCCCATTTTATCTTGACATCAATCCCTTTTTCAAGGCTAGGAAGAGAAAAGATTTCTTTCCAAGACTTCACTTTGACCACTCATGTTGTCAAAATATATCTAGAACTTCTTTCCTTGCTTCAGGATTGGCTTTCTCATAGCTCAGCTATCCCTAGCTTTCCTCTATCTCCATTCATTTCAATGAAGATATGTTATCTCAGTCCTGGGGTTATTCTTCACTTTGGCTATACCCACTGTTTCCCAAACCACTAGTTTCTAAGTATGTTCTTTAGTTCTTGCTATCTTCCTACCACTGGCTTGGCTCATTGATATGGACTTTCATCATTTGAGAGCATTCTCAGAGTTGTGGAGTCCATCAAGACTGGTTTGCTGTGTGTACAATATATACATGACAGTAGTAACAGAATTCTTTAAATTATACTGCATTTGATATTTTTAAGCTTATTAATTTTAGCCTCATATGCTAAGAAGTAGACTCAGAAAAATAAGAGAACTAACTAGATTCTCTCAGCTTCTTTTTTAATAATTTTTTTTATTAAAAGATAATTAGATTACATAAGTGTTACACAAAAGTTGTAGGGATTCCCATATGCCCCACCTCCCACTCCTCCCACAACCTCCCACATAAACATCCATTAGTGTGGTACATCACCTGAAATAGATATACACATCTTGGGGCTTTGCCACTAAGCTTGGACCATAGTTTACATTGTAGACCACACTTTCTCACACAGAGTTCTGCATGTTATATGATGATATAAAATGGCCTATATCTGTTATTGCAATGTCACTCAGGATAATTCCCAAGTCCACCCCAAAAAATCCCTGTATTACAACTGCTTTTCCCTCTCACTGCCCCTAAAGTATCCGGTGGCCACTGGCTCCACATTAATGTTGTAATTACTTCCATTGCGTGAATCACAATATGCCTGTAACAAAATACCAGTAAGTCCACTCTCGTACATAGCACTTACTCCAATCCTGAGGAGTCTGAGATGGTGATGTCCACTCCAACTCCAAGTGAGAGGGGGCTTATATCTCATGGATAAAATGGATGGGATTATTCTGCCTGCAGCTGCAGACTCTCTCCATTCCCTGGGATGGCTGTTGTCCATTATCATCTCCCCACCAGGTGTCCTGGGTGAGTCCATTGAGCTGTAGAGTAGGAATTGCAGCTCCACTGAGATTCTGGGCGCAGTTGGCACATGGACAGCCCAAAGACTCTGGTCTCTGGAAGTACACCCACAAACTCCAGCAACACATACAGGTTTGAATAGAAGGGACAGGTGGATCATGTGCAGGGAAGACATATTTGGGTCAAACTCTGTCACTGTCAGAAGCAAGGATTCCAAAGTAGGACCCACTGATAAGGCACAAAACTCTGAGATTATACACCCTGATATAGGACCTGGGTGTCTCCAGAGAACCCAGGAACCCCTCTGTTTGGGGTGTATCCACATTGGAGTCCTATGAGGTCCTATTGAGATGTGCATAAGCGTTACCTCTGGGATGACCTCCCGACTCACTTTGAAGTCTCTTAGCCATATGAACTCATTTGTCTTTACCTTTTCCCTCTTTTATTTGAGGTCTTTTTCCAGTTGTATTGCCTGTTGGCACTTGTTAGTAATCCCTCATTGCCAGGGAGGTTCATCCCCTGGAGACATGTCCCACATTGGAAGGAAGGTAATGCATTCAAATGCTGAGTTTGGCTTAGAGAGAGGCCACATTTGAGCAACAAGGAGGCTTTCAGGAGGCAACCCTTAGGCACCCTATAACAATAGGCTAAGTTTCAATTTCAAGAGCAAAGACTCATAAGGCTAGTCATCAATAACAAGAGCCCAACAGTGGATCATACTCCTTTGTGAGAAACTGACCCTGCTCTTGGTGGACTGTTGCTACTCCTTTGGAGAACATGGCAGAGCTCTCCAGGATGGGAATTGAGTATTCTGTCATTTATTGTGTGGTTCTCCAATCACTGTGACCATGCCCTGTGAGTATTTGAACAATTTTATATACCTTTTATATATGTTCAGGTGAACTTCCTCCTATGCACCTCCTATCCCTGACACTCCCCACCAACCATCTTCTCCCACCCCAGTTGTAACCCTTCTGTGATCCAAAGCTTCTTTAAAGATGACGTCAATACAATAGCCAAATACAATTAATAGGAAAATGAAATAATAATGATGTTTAAATGTAAGAGATAAAATACATGAAAACTTAAAAAAAATCAAAAATCAAATAAAATTAAAGGATTGGGTTATTCAGAAAATGAGAAAAAATTTTTAAAAATTAAAAAAAAATTTTTTTGACATTTTGCCTTTTATCACTGCAATATCTGGTGTCCAGTCTGTGCCGTGGCACCTTCCCCCTCTCGCTCCCCAGTGTCTCAGAAATTTTCATTTAATTTTCAAAGAAGTTTTAGGTCACTGTAAAGTCACAAACTGAATACAAGACACATACCTGACTTCCTCCCCCTTTCTTCAACCCATATTAAAACATTTTTGTATGTGGATGGTAGCATTGTTATAACTGATATACTGATAGTGCAACATAGCTACTAAATATTGTCAATGGTTTACAGTACGGTTTACATTTTAGATGGTACACTTTTATAAATTTGGATATTTACCATATCCTGTGTCCATCACTGTAAGGTAATGAAAAACATTTCCACTGACCACTAAATACCCCAATTGATCTATTCTGTTCCTTCCTTCGCATTCCCCTGGGGCCCCTGATGACCCCCTCTCTTGATTCACTGG
>JAQZBX010066340.1:0-16129 GCA_029593785.1 Cabassous unicinctus
CTAATTAAAGTTTTCATTCCATCTTGTTTCCATGGTTTTGATGACCAGTATCTTGTAATTAGTTTTCTTGTTCTTCTGTAAGTAGGAAATCATCATCCAAAGCTCTTGGTTGTCTTCAACATTTAATCTTTGTATTTCAGCAGTTTTAGCATATTATACATCTCTCTCTGACTCTCTCTCTCTCTCTCTCTCTCTCTCTCTCTCTCTCTCTGTGTGTGTGTGTGTGGTGTTTATGTTTAAGGTTATATGAGATTCTTGAATGTGTAATTTGGTGTTTGTCTCTAAATTTAGAAAAATTTTAACCAATATCCTATCAAGTGTTTCTTTTCTCTGATTCCCTATTTTTTATCCTTTTGGCTCACAGGTTATACCTACACTAAACTATGGGATATTGGCCCACAGTTCTAAGATGATCTACTCTCTTTTACAAAGCTTCAAATTTTTACTTTTTTTCCCATTTATATAATGCATATTCACCTAAGTTTTATTATTATTTTTTTATTTTGTGGCATCCGTACTAAATCTCCTGAGGAAGGCAATTTTCATTATTGTTCATATGTTACTTTTCTGTATTGCTTGTGTTTGTACTTAATTCCTTTTAATAAGTGCACTATTTCTATTGAAGTTGCCTATCTAATCTGGTCATCTGTCTGCCTTTTCCCTTTTAATAAAGATTTTAACATAATCATAATTGCATTTTTCTTTTATACTTTAATTCCAATATTTAGGTCACATATTAAACTCATTCTATTATTTTGTCCATTTTGATTGCTCTCATGGATTTTTATTTTCCTGGACATTTTTGTGGAAAGAAAGCAATAGTGGATATAATTGTATTATTTTATTTTTCTTTCTTATTAATTATTATTGAAATTCTTTTTTTTTTTCTGCTGATGTGCCTTCTGCAGTGCCTTTTGTGTAGATATTTGTGTGAGTATAGTGAAAGTTTATTTGGAGTTTATTGTTAACATATATACATGAGTTGATGTTTTTTCTGCTGTGGCACAATAAATATTGGTTTCTTCTAGCGATATCTTGTTTTGTATCCCTGCTTTGCTTGCAATCAGTTACTTGTGCCCTAAGCTGAAATCTAACCTCATGTTTTCTAATGGTTGTCAGAGAGGTGAATTAGACTGGGCTAAGGGGGAAGCATCCCTGATCTCCTGACTGAGACTTATTCTTAAGCTTGCCTTGTGAAGCTAAGTCTAGGGAGTGGCTGTCCATGTGTCCCTTTCCAGAACAGAGGCAGATCTGGAGTTAAAATGAATTACTGCTCCTGAGGGTCACATATCTTCAAATTGCATTAAATTCTTTGTTTTATACTTTGAACAATGTTATTTTTCCCATCTCTTACCTACTGCAGCTGTAAGGATTTTATTTCCTGCAGAGTCCTCTGATACTTGTCTTGGTGCTCTTCCCTGGAGATAAGGCATTTATTCCTGAGGGAAGATACAAGAGGTGGTGAGAGAGTATTGGGTAGAAGCTATTCACTTTCCAGTTTCTAGAGGGTTTACCTTTACCTGTGCCCACAGGACACAGGTTGAGATGGAGATTAGTACACTGTGTCTGCAAATGGTCAGTCTGAGAGGTAAGGACAGGGTGATATATTACTGTCTGAGGCACACAGTGAGGGGAAGGCAGTGTGAGCCCAGACTGACATCCTCCCTGCAGTCTGGCCTCCAGGGGGTGCTCAGGACTACATAGCTGGAGGATCATTTGATTTCAAAGACAAAAGAGGGTGAATTTTTCATCAGAAGTTTCATTTAAAGGCCTGCATTCCCCCTTCTTTCCCAGTGAACAGTTGTTCTGACCAGTGATCCATGTCCCTGAGGACAGGGGGCCAGTCCAGAAGCTGAGAGCAGAGTGAGCAGCTTTGATGCCCATGGCTCTGTTGGAACCCACAGGAGTCTGGCAAGGGGCTGCAGATGCTAGCCAGCTACAGCAGCCATACTGACCACAACTGCAGCTCAGCCATCCATGGCCAGGATGCCTGCCCAAGACAGTTCCAGTTGCCACTTACAGCCAACCACACAAATGCTTAGAACCACACAGAGGGACCCACTGTGCAGGGAAGTCAGAAAAAGCACAGGCCCTCAGCTCCCTGCAGGGCCAGCAGGACTGACCCCTGGGGTTCTGATGAGCACTGAGCTAGGGGCTTAGTTGAGAAAAAGATGCTTAGGCAGAGGCAGGAGTCACTCAGGGCCATGGAGTCCAGGGGCCAGGTGAGGAGAGATCTAGGACCATTGAGCACCAGGGCCAGGTTGAGAAGAAGTTGGAGTGGAAGGATAAGGGACCTTCCCTGCAGCCTCTGGACCTTCTTTTCATGGCTTCTCTGTTCACCTCTGTGGGAAGGCTTTGGTTTTGCCCTACTATGTGTTTTTAGGATAGAGAGTCACTGGAATATCATTAAATCACTTCTATGCAACTCCATTGATAAATAAAATCTTTAAAGTTATGTAAAACAAAAAACATAGAAGTTCATTCACGTGAACTGATTTAATGACTTGTCAATGTCACAGTGAATTCAGAAAACAAAGAGATGTGGAAATAAGTCTTCAATGAAAATTGCAATTTGACCTTCAGCACAATGTTCCCATGGTGACATAATTTATTCTGTATGTAGACTTGGTTTTTCTCCCTGCACCTCCCCTCACAGCACTTTCACCCATGGGCTTTCTGAAAGCCTCATGCAACAGGTGCTAACCTTGGCACATGCCTTATGATGTTCTCCTTAATGCCCTAATCCTGCCATAATCACTGGTGACTTTAGAGTCCAGACCAAGTACTTTCACCTCATGGTGCAGCCTTAGTCACAAGGAACATGACTAGGGATGAAGGTCTTAGCAAATTTATTATTAAATCTACAACTGATATTATTAAACTGCCAGTTTGCAATATGCTGTACTCAAATTCCCTTTATGATATGATGAAATAGAAAGAGATATTCAGATATGAGAGGATCTACATCACTCAGTGTTCAGGTGAGGAGATTGAGGGTGAATAGGGATGACCTTCTTCAGTTGCACAGGTAGGACAAGTCAGGGGCAGGACCAAGGCAGGTGGTCCCTGGACAATTCTGGTGTCCAAGGTGAGGTCACATACAGGCCCTTTCTGACTCCCATGGAGTACTAATATCATTGGAGTTATTAGTATTACTTGCTAATAATGACAGCAGTGGAAATTTCTAATAACACTGACAACTTACTAAATTTACAATCCTGAAGTTAGTAGTGAGGAATGACATCAGGAAAATGGAAAAGTGGCACCAAACACCCTACCCACACTGATTTTTCAAAAATCATGTAGAATCCATTACAGCCAACATTGTCAGGGAATACAAACATACAATAAATTCCTTTTTTATTTCATAGGCGTATATATACTCACATAGTCATATATAATGACTTAGAAAGTGGCACAATAATCATATTCCAAAATGATTCTTGATTCTTGGCTGCATCTGAGCCTCTGACCAGCTAATTCAACACATTTCTTGATGAAGGTAGAGGAAACTGGGCTGGGTGATTGATGGGGCACCCCAGGGAGAGGACTGTGTTCCCCAAGGGCTCAGAAAACATCCTCCTTCCAGGGTGCCCCTAAGACAAAGGCCTTCCCTCATCCCCTTTCATTTTACATACAGTTACCTCCCAGATGCAAATCACCACATGGGCAGGCAGATGAAACCACAGCACACATTTACTTAAATTTAGTTTCCTTCCATGTCAAGAAATACATTTTCCAGGCCTCATGGACCTCATCCACAAGAACATGAAAGCCTTGTGGTTCATCCTCTTTCTGGTGGCAGCTCCCAGATGTGAGTGTCTCAGAATTCAGACATGAAGGTAATGGGGATGATGCATCTCAGCACAGGATCACTGTTATTCTCCTTGTCCTCAGGTGTCCTGTCCCAGGTGCAGCCACAAGAGTCAGGACCTGGCCTGGTGAAGCCCTCAGAGACCTTGTCCTTCACCTGCACTGTCTCTGGAATCTCCTTAACCAGCATTCATGTGCACTGGGTCCGCCAGGCCCCAGGAAAGGGCCTGGAGTGGGTTGGCAGGATACTTAGAGGTGGAAGCACATACTATAACCCATCTCTTCAGTCCCAACTCAGCATCACCAGGGACACCTCCAAGAATGAAGTTTATTTAAAGTTGAGCAGCCTGGGAGTTGAGGGCACAGCCATTTATTATTGTGCAAGAGACACAGTGAGAGGAAATCAGGGTGAGCCCAGACACAAACCTCTCTCATGGCACAGGAAGGGGCTGGGCTGCTTTGGATGCTAGGGATCACCAGAGGGTGCTCAGGGACCAAGCCCAGCTGCAGGTGCAGAAATGGGCTGGGGAGGAGTTCCATTTGTATTCTAGATTCAACCTCAGAACTTTTATGTTACTAACTCTGTGTGTAAATACCAACATACATACATATTATTTTAACATCATATGCCATAAGTGAGACAGGCAAGGTTACCATAAATAACTTCTCACAATCCTAATTCCCCCTACACAACCATAGGATTCTGAATGCAAAGTTTACCTGACAGAACTCACAGGCATGCAGACATTCTCAGATGTGTGCTTGGATTTCATAAATTGAGTACATCCTAGGAAGCAAAGCATTACTCCAACTGCCTCCTCCCTGCCCTGCATCTCTGTGTGGGAAACAGCTTCTCATGGTGCATCTTGTGTCTAAGGAGTGAGTGTTCCTGTTTCCCATTGTGCAGGGTCAAGTGCACATATAGGTTCCAGACCAAGGGCAAGCACACCCTTCCTGATTACAACTATCCCATGAAGCCTACCTGTTGTAATCTCTAAGTTTCTGGGGGAAAGTCTGGGATATGAGACAATGGAGAGTGTTCTGAACAACACCCAAATTGCCCCTGTGCCTTCTCCTAATGGAACATTTGCCCTATCATGTATTGCTGAACCCTCCTTAGATTATAGTATATTTTCCCAGTTGTTTCCTCCCAATCTGCATTGGTTTTTCACCAGTGTCTTCAAATGCCTGTTTAAAAGTCCTTCATCTCCATGTTAAGGCTTTCATTTCTCACTGAGAAGAGGGGAGGTGGATCTGGCCATGCTTTCCATGACGTGTCTGTTTCCTCCCTCTTTCTATTGGATCCCAACAATGCCATAGAATACTTGTTTTGATTGTTTTCCATATGCAGGTGAATTCTTTGTTCTGTAGTGGAGCTAGAGATGTGGTTGTGGTTGTATTTCTAAAATAGATGCTGGCCCTCTCCCCATGCACCACTTAGGGAGGGGAGTTTTGTTTGCTTTGCCTGATTCATGCTGGTATTGTGTGTGTGTGTGTGTGTGTGTGTGTGTATTCTTCTTAATTCTGCAGGAAAATCATGCAATACAGTAGTAATCTGGACCCTGGGAGAGGCTCACTTAAACAAATTTACCAGTAGCTAAATTCAGTTTTATCAAAATTAATAACTAGTGATTTAAGAGTATTGTCATTAAGATTGCAAAGATAGAACCCATCAAATGAGGGAGCATTTGTAAATTATACATATAATAATTGACTTTTATATAGAATATGTTAATTATTTACATCTCAAAAAATGACACAAAGAAGATATACAAATGATTAATAAAGAAATAAAAATAACATTGCATGATTTGTCATCATGGAAATATAAGTCAAAACTACAATGGAATATCATTTAATAACCACAATGTGGGGTAGAATAAAAAATTAGGGTCACAACATGTATTTTAGGGGATGTGGAGAAATAGGAACACTATTACAATGCTGGCGGGAATGTTAAATAACCATCTTTGAAAACAGACCTGCAAGTCCTCAAATTATTACATAAAAAATCATCATATGAACCTACAGTTCCACTTCTAAGTAAATATCTGAAAATATTGAAAACAGGGATTCAAATATATATTTGTATACCAAAGCTCATAACAGCATAATTTACAGTAGTCAAAAGTTGTAGGCAATGCACATTTCCATCAACAGATGAATGGGTAAACAAATGGAAAAAACACAAAGGAGTATCAATCACTTGCACAAAGGGAAGACACATGGTATAACAGGGATGAACATTGAAACCGGCTTTTAATTAAGTAGGCCAAATAAAAATTAAACATATTGCATGATTTCACTTACATGGAATGCGGGGAATATGCAAATTCATAAATTTATGAAGTAGATCAAAGGTTACCAGATTCATGATTGAATCAGGAGGGAATTCTTAATAGGTACAGTCATTCTGTAGGATGTGATGAAAAATTTTGGTCATGTTTGGTGGTCTTTCTTACACACAATTGTGAATTTAATGAATATCCCACAGTTGTACACATGAAAGTGGTTAAAGTGAGAATTTTTGGTTTTACATATGTCACCCAAATAATTTATTTTATTACAAAATAAAAATGAAGTATTGATACTCACTACCACATAGTTGAACCTTGAAAACTATATGAAAACTGAAAGAAGCTGGGCATGAATTACAATATAATTTATTTCCTTCCATATTAATGCCAATAATACTGATAACTCCTGAGATAAAAAGTCGATTTATTGTTTATTGTTGCTAAATGGCAGGTAGAAGAATAGGAGGATGTTTGGGAGAGGGTCGGTTTATTCTTTATTAGTTAAAGCATTCTAACATTGACTCTGGTTATAGTAGCACATATTTTTATATAAAACAATAACCATCAAATTATATGCTTTGAATGGATGGGCTTCATGGTACATCATTTATACATTAATAAAACTATTTTTTCAAGGAGATTAATTATTACCTGGAGAGAAAAATGTGTAGGAGGCAGAAATTGTATAGTAATGAGTGAAAATATTTGGAAGTTCACTATTGGGATGGCGATGATGGTCACACGTGTACATATATAAATACCAAATGTTACACTTAAATGTAATGATTATCATATATTAATTAATTGTCAATAACGCTGACACAAATAAACAAATGGATAGATTTAAATAGGATGGAGAGCTAGAGAGATGAATCTTGACCTGTGAAGTGCCACAATGACCTTTAAATATATCTGCTGAACACTGGTTCTCTCTACATTCTTTATATCAACAATAAGGACATGGCAACATCACAAAATGTTGCAGGATGCAGGGTAGTCAGCACCCACTGAACACAACTCCCACTCCCAGGAACAAGGAAGAGGGAGTTAAGGACTGTTTCCTGTTAAGTCTGGGGCTTCCACTAAATCTAATTTTTCTTCCTTGGGACCTTTTTAGATTTAAGATTGTGCATTCAGTCTCAGGAAGAGACTTCAGTGGGATTCCCCAATTAGGAGAGTCTTGATGTTCAGTTTGGAACCAAGAGGGAGACTATGACATGGACAGTTTCCTATAAAAAAATAATAGATTTCACACAAAATTCCCCTCCTCACACAAAAATGTGCATGTCAGACTCAGCACTGGTCTGGTTGTCTCTTTTTCTACAATCCATTTTATTCTTCCCTGTTTTAGCAAGGCTATTGGGGCATATTCAGCCAAAATTGCACATCATATAAATCTTGTATCGCAAAGGACCAGGTCTGCCTTAGTATTGCCCCCAAGCTTGGTCCTTGGCTCAGAGTAGCCCTTGGGTCTCTTGCCTTTCACACAAACATGGGGATAACTTTAGAGAACATCAGCTTGTCCCTGGTGCTTTATGTCCCTGCATGTGGAGGAATGAGAGGTGTGTTCTCAGGGCAGCACACTATGTACTGCTTTTATTATGAGAAAAAATGGTTATAGTATATTCTTTTTGATGACACATAATCAAACATGTGGCCACAAACAACCTTAATTGATCATATTCAACACAATTGTATTATTCTTTGATATTGTGATATATGCTGTTGCTTACAAATGTCTGTCTCATTGAGAATTATTAAATGTAAAGTATTAACACGTGTTCTCAATTTCATTGATTTCTCTCCCTGTATAGAGATCTTGGAATAGAGTAAGATAGTCCCTTTCCCCACACTATCCCCTGCTTCTCCATCACAATAGCATAGATTTACCTAACTGCTCAGTCAGGGGTGGGGTCATGGGTCCTGCAAACCTCAGAGTCTGCAGAGAACACCAGCTGTGGATAAACAGAGTCAGGGTGTTCCTCATGTTGGGAGGCCTTGAGCTTCCCCTGCCACTGAGTGCTGCATAAGTCTATCTAATGAAGGGCTCAGAATTAGGAGCCTCATATGGCTTCCACACCCCAGCTCTTTCTGGACATCATAGTCTTAGGATATAGAAATTGTAATTTAATCCCCATCTGCATAGCATCTGTTTCTCTTTCTTACTTGTTGCAAGTTTGGTTAGAGACAAGTGCTAACATTTATTTGGCTCCCTCTATCCTCAGAATCTGCTTTAGTGATACAGTAAATTCAACTAAAGAATGATTCTTCAACATATTCTAATGTATGCATTTGAAAGGGTCAATGTTTGTCTGGAGCCCTATTTATGTCAGCGTAATCAGTAATTGTCTTGGTTACTTCTTTCATGCCCAAACAAGGAAAAGTCATTCCAACACTAGAAGAGAGGTGAGAATTTTGCTTTTGGAAAAAATGTTAGTGAATTCAATTTTATTTTGCTCCCCTAAACCTTCATGAATACACTCATGAGAAGTAGATAAACTATTTGAAAATGCTGGATTCATGCACAGTTTAGTTGATTGCTCTGGGGAAATTCCTGAGTTTCCTGTGCACTGGGCCCAGCTCCCACTGCAGGCTGAGGACAGGAATCTCCAGGCCACAGGGGAGGGAGGACAGGGAGGGCCAAGGGGAGGGGAGGAGTGGTTACTGGCAGGACCCAGGCCTTCCTCTCCTAGGGCAGCCTGTGTCTCTTTTCTCATTCTGGGATCCTCTCAGTTTGGGAAGAACCTCTTAATTTATCTTTGATGTACTGATGGATGCCCAGGCATGAGGCTGTGAGACATTGCTTCTTAGCCTGCACCTTCAGAATGACCTCTGTATAGTCAAATCCATGTCCTTTTCTCTCTGACCTGAATCTGAACCCTTGTGATCCCCTCACCACTGTGCCTCTGCCCCACCCTCCCTATCATGGCAACTTCTGCTTTGGCTCCTGGAAGCATCGAGTTTTTGTGGCCCCCCACCTCTGGTTGCTTACTGCTCCTTCCACAGTCCTTTAATCCCCTGCAATGTCCCAGGGAGCA
The DNA here is from genome assembly GCA_029593785.1 of Cabassous unicinctus. Taxonomy (NCBI): domain Eukaryota; kingdom Metazoa; phylum Chordata; class Mammalia; order Cingulata; family Chlamyphoridae; genus Cabassous; species Cabassous unicinctus. The sequence continues at coordinate 9,149 of JAQZBX010066340.1, forward strand.
ACCCCTTGACACCCCACTGGCCATCTCTCCTTTTCGCCAGAGCCAGGTGGGCTATTTCCACTGCCCTATTGTCATCTTATTGGGATTTGCTTTACAAATGGGCTCCGTGTTTCTAGCTGCTCTCCTGACTTCATCACCACCTGCTTCCTGGACACACCAGTACCTGATGCCTCAAAGTAACACTGACCTGCTCTAGCCTCCAGTCACCCTCATTTTTGTCAGATTTTGGATGGTTGTGCTGCCATTTTTACACAAACCATTCACTGCATTATCCATAGCCAGCCCATTTTAATTCCCCAATGTCACTGAAACCATTCCTCATTTTCATCTACATTCTATACCCTATAGAACATGAATTGGAAAATAGAAGGACAGCCCCTAGCACTGATCAATAGGCACACCATTGCCCAATGCCTTGCCCATGTTCACAATATCACATAAATGTTATTTTCAAACCACTGGATGGTATTGGCAAAAGTAAACAGTTAATGTCTGTATATGTGGGTGTAGGATAAGGGAGAGAGTGTCCTGACCCGCAGGACAATCAACTGGGGCTCAGGACCTGTGAAGGAAAGAATGGTATGGGACAAGAGACGTGAAGAATGACAGCAAGACAGGATTCTGATCAAGCTGCAAAAGTTTATTGAAGAAGCAGGGTATACATACTCTAAAGGAGGAGGGTATGGATTGGTGGACCTAAGGACGGGTGGTGGCCTGGGATTGGTGGCTGTTGTTGCTAGGGTAGGTGGCAGAAATGCTTTTGGCATGAACTCTCTAACTTCCTTGAAGAAGGCTAATAATAGCTTAGCTGTTCTTTGTCTCAGCCCTGGCGGCCATGTTACATGTCACCGGTGCTGCTGACAAGGTGCATAATATGAGTGCTACCCTGAAGGTCCCCAACATCTCCTCCCTTTGTATTTCAAAAGGAAGGAGGAAGGATGCTGAATGGGCATCCTTTTTGGCATTAACCTGCTGGGGGAAACAGAAGCCTCGATTGATTTTGGGGGGACTGTGCCTGTCTTAGGTCAGGATCGTGCTGAACGGCTGCTGGATCTTACCCGTCATCGGAAGCCATGGCAGCAATTGGCCGGCAACAATTAGCCAGGCCCCTGTCTTAGGTTGACCCAGTGGCTTTGCCATAGAGAAAAAAGGAGGGGGGCCCAGTTGCCTGTTACTGGCTAACCAGTCCAGCGCCCAACGAGGCGTATTTCTCAAGGAGCTCAAAAATGGCCTTTTATTGTTTGGGCCCTCCGTTGCAGTGCTTTGCCTTGCACCCAGTGGTACCAACCATAGCATAAGCTAGGAGCATGTTTTTGAGTAGCATGCTGTTCCCATAGGAGGGGGTTTACATGCCTTCTGGGTAAGTAGCACTCAGGTTTTCCGGATCTATACCTTGGTCAGCGAGGTGAAGTCGCTGATAATGCACTTGAATGGGCCTGCTTACGGCAGAAATGATATGATCTTTAACTAGCTGTATGATTTTTTTTATGGCCCAGGGTGCAAAGGATAATATAAGGAATAGGGTTACTAGGGGGCCTAGTACTGGGAGGAGATAAGGGAGGATTCTTTTGAATCCCCAAGAGAGGTTTGCTTGGGTTTCTCTTTCTCTCTTTCGCTTTGCTAGTCCCTCTCTAAGTTGGGCCATGTTGTCTCTAATAAGGCCGGAGTGATTGGCGTAAAAGCAACACTCTTCTCCTAATGCGGCACAAATTCCTCCCTCTTTTAGGAAGAAGAGGTCTAGTCCCCTGAGATTTTGGAGGACAACTTCAGTTAAGGAGTTTAGGGATTTCTCTAGATGAGAGATGGATGTTTCTATACGGGCTATATCTTCATCTATGGCCCTTCTGATAGAGGAGAGCGCTGTTTGTTGTAAGCTGAGGGCGGCAGCTCTGGTGCTGGCTCCAGCAATACCTAGAAGGGAAGCGATTGTGATGGCGGTGATGACTTCTCATTTTTGTACATAGACTGGTAGAAGGTTGCGCTGCCAGGAGTTAAAGAATTGGTTATCATTATGGAAGTAAATGTGGGGGAGAACAGCAGCGAGCACGCAAGTTTCGTCGTAGGTGTTAAGGGTTGCGACGCTGAGGCATGGGGTGAGACCGGTAGAGGAGCACAGCCATTTTGTGTTATTAGGGGGAATTAAAAATTTTGTAGTTGCAGTAGGGGAATTGGTGAGTGTACAAAAGGCTTGCATGGAGGGGATAACAGCGCTTCCTAATTTAGTAATACAGAGCCCGCTTTGGGAGAGAGACTGGATGGTTAGTCCTATTTTTGTTTGGTTCCACTTACAAGAGGTGGGATTGGAGTCTGTAGAATTTTGGTAGGAGGCATTAATGGCTATAGCTTCATAGTAGGGCAATATGGAAGAGAGACACAACCAGCAGTCATGGGTAAGGTTGGGGTTGGAAGAGTTTAAAGTAAGAAAAGTAGCGTTAAGGAGGGATAAGAGTGGGTTGTGGAATGACAGTGAAGTTGTGTTAGGTGATAGAGAGACACTGGGGGGTTTGGATGGCTGGTTGGATGGCAGTGTACTGACTGGAGTGGAATTAGTCCCAGCTACTCGGGAGGGTGAGGCAGGAGGAGGAGGAGGTGGCTGTGGGTTGAGCACGAGGTTGGGGCCAACTGGAGCAGGAGGCGAGGTGGAGGGTTGTGTTTTTTGTATTTTGAAAAAGGTGCCATAGTCGTAATGGCTCATGTAGAGCCGTACTCCCCATGTGCGGCCAGATAACCATTGAATGTCGGCAAGGTTCTGTACTGTTATGGTGATGTTGGGCCAGCCGGTAGCTTTTATGTATTTGTCACTATTAGGGGGATTGGACCATCCATATGCTATGGATTCACATCCCCAGGAGGGACAGTAATAATGTGAGGGATCGTGGCAGGAGGAGTGGGAGGAACCTGTTGAAGAGGGGCAAATGTAATAGCCTGACACCTGTGCTGAGGCTGCTATAAGGGAGGGCTCTCCTGAGCTTGAAGTTTGTCGCAGGTAGCAAGCTTTAGCTGTGGTTCCGTCAAGGGATGGGATTTTTTTGCCTTGCGGGCCACAGCCCTGGGGGTAGAAGGGAGGGTATTTGGGACCGCTAATACCCATGTTGGTAAGGCAACAGGCATGTAAGGTGAAAGAGGGGGCACCGGATGTGACATTATACCTAAGGATGATCTCTTCTTGCCAAAGTTGTAATGTCCAGTTGAAAGGTTGATGATCACTACTGGCAAGTAAAAGGGAGGGGAATAGAAGGAGAAGTGCGATGATTTTAAAAGGGGGGGTATTTGAAGGTGCCATTAGAAAATAAAAGTAGGCAAGTACAGTAAAAACAGTAGCAATAGAAAGGAAGGCAACAGCGAGGAGGAGTCGATTTCTAGGGGTCCAATCTGTTGGGGCGACGGTGGCGAGGAGAGTAGCAAAGAGTATTGCTAAAAGGCGATAAGTACAAGAAAGAGGTAATGGAACATGTGGAGAGGAAGATACTTAAGGCGAAGCTGCTGTTGAGCATTGTTCAGTCATGATAAGGTGTCTTCTTTAAGGCAGAGCTGGGATGGTCCTTTTTTTGTGGGTCACCACGATGACAGGAGCTTCTTCGATGAGCTGTAAGAAAAAAGAGAGTTTCTCTCAGAGGGAGATTATCTCCCTGGAAGGTTTGTTATTTAGGAGAGGGGGAACTGCGTGGAGATGTTGATGCATTAAGAGCAGGCTCCAACAGTGGAGTGTTGACCTGTCCTATTAGTCTCTCTGGGAGCCAGCGAAGGCCATTTCTTTCTTGACCATATATGCAAGCAGAGCCTCGTCCCCAGGTGATAACGGGGTCAGGCCCATTCCATTTAGATGTTAAGGGGTCATGCCACATAACAGTGGCCTGTTGCATTTGCGTCTTAGGATGCCGGTGCCTGTCAGCAGCAGATTGTCCATTAATATCTAGTGTCAAAAAGTTAAGAACAAAAAGAGCATGGTGTAGAAGGTCTCGGGGGCGTTGTTTGGAGAGGTTGAGGGAACTCTCAGTTAAGCGGCACAGAGCATTTTTTAGGGTGCCGTGCACCCGTTCTACCATTCCCTGGCCTTGGGGGTTATATGGAATTCCTGTGACATGTGTAACCTGTACCTGTTGACAGAGGTTTGGAAGTTTTTTCCTGTATATCCAGGCCCATTATCTGTTTTAATGAGTTTGGGTTGGCCTAATATGGTGAAACAATTCAGCAAATGAGAAATAACATGTTTTGAGGCTTCCCCTGTTTGTAAGCTAGCTAGAATAAATCCGCTAAATGTGTCGACACAAACATGAATATATTTAAGCTGCCCAAAGCTGGCAAAATGGGTGACATCCATCTGCCAAATTTCATTTGGTATAAGCCCTTTTGGGTTGACTCCTAAATGGGGGACTGGTAGCTGTGTCACGCAGTTTTTGCAGGCTTTCACAATATCCCTTGCCTGTTCCCTTGTAATGTTAAATTTCAGGCAGAGAGTATTTGCATTTAAATGATGTTGGGCATGAGCTTGAGAGGCTAAGGTTAGAGAATCACTAAGGGTGGGACATATTAGCTGGGTGGCAACATCTGCTAAAGCATTACTTTCTGTTAGAGGGCCTGGTAAGTTTTGATGGGCACGGAGATGTCCTATAAAGAAAGGATGCTGCCGGTTGTGGATCAATTTCTGTATTTTTGAGAATAGGGGAACTGCATTGGAGGATGGTTTGATAAATGGAGTTGTTTCTAATAGCGGTATGGAGTGAGCTATGTATGTGCTATCAGTGTATAAATTAAAAGGCTGGTTTTGAAGATGAGAAAAGACCTGTAGGACAGCATAGAGTTCAACAAGTTGAGCTGAGGTATAGGGGGAGGGTATGGAGAAAGTCTGTCCCTGGATGACATATGCTGCTGTTCCATTAGCTGAACCATCGGTAAAGACCAGGGTAGCTGAGCCTATCGGCTTTGTCCTAGTTACTTTGGGAAATGTGAATTGATGAATTTTAGTGAACTGGATTAATGGATCACTTGGGTAGTGATTATCAATGTCCCCTGAAAACGAGGAGCATGCAACAGCCCATTCGTCATTAGTTTGGAAAAGCCAATGAATTTGATCTTGGGTATATGGAACAATAAGGGAATTGGGGTCTTTCCCAAACAACTGGCGGCTAGTTTGTCGGCCCTTAATTACGATGGCAGCAATAAGAGTGACATATGGCGAGAGCACTTTATTTGGGGTAGCTGGGAGATGAACCCAGAGTAATGGGTGGCCATGTCCATTTGGTTTTTTTAGCTCGGGATTGCCAGAATACTCCTGTGGGCGCATGGGTTGTGGCAAAAATTATGAAGACTAAAGGCTGGTGGTAGTTTATTTGAAAACAGGTTTGGTTTTGAATAGCTCGATTTACGAGGGTAAGTGCGTGCACTGCTTCTGGGGTTAAAGTTCGGTGGGAGGAGGGGTTTGCATCTCCTTTCAGGATGTTATAGAGTGGTAGGAGATTTTCAGTAGGTAGTTTTAGGTAAGGGTGAAGCCACTGGATATCTCCTAAGAGTTTTTGAAAATCATTGAGTGTTAGTAAATGTGAGGTTCGCAGTTGAATGCGAGGAGTTAAAACTTGCTGGTGCCAGAGTTCGAATCCCAGGTAGGAGAAGGAGTCTGAAGTTTGTACTTTATCAGGGGCTATTTGAAGGCCTCTTGCTGTTAAACTTATAAGGAGGTCTCGGAAGCAGGAATGCAACTTGGATACATTTTGTCCTGCTAATAGGACATCATCCATATAATGAAGAATGTAAATCTGTGGCCATTTTCGCCTAATAGGGTTAATGGCTTCAGCGACAAATTTTTGGCATAGGGTTGGACTGTTGGTCATACCTTGTGGTAGGACTTTCCAATGAAAACGAGGCATAGTCCCTTGAAAATTAATTTGGGAGACACTAAAGGCAAAATATGGTCTGTCTTCGGGGTGAAGGGGTATAGAGAAAAAGCAATCTTTTAGATCTATAACTATTTTGTGAAAACCAATAGGGATGGCAACTGGCGAAGGGAGACCGGGTTGTAGTGCCCCCATGGGTACCATGGCTTTATTTATGGCGCGCAAGTCTTGTAACAGTCTCCATTTCCCTGATTTCTTTTTTATAACAAAAATAGGAGTATTCCAAGGGGACTGAGTAGGTTCCACATGTCTGGCACTAAGTTGTTCCTGTACTAACTTGATAGCCACTAATGTTTTTTCATGAGTTAGAGGCCATTGATCAACCCACACTGGCTCTATGGATTTCCAAGTGATTTTTTCAGCATGGGGTACAGGGATGTCAATGGCCTTCAGGTTAAATTTTGAGACAGCCCAAGTCCCATCTTGTCTATGTTAGGGGTTACAGAGATGGGTTGCTTTATTCCTTGATTAGTTTTGCCTAGGCCTTTGCCAGGGAGAAAATTCATTTTGAGCATCTGAGCAGCAACTGTATCATTGGGACTGCACATAATGACTTGCATTTGAGCTAGGATATCTCTACCCCAGAGATTGACGGGGAGATGGGGGACAACATATGGCACAATCGTACCAGTGTTCCCTTCCTCATCTTCCCACCTTAGGGTTTGTGAGCTTTGTAGAGGATCTGTGGGCCCGCCTATTCCATTTATGTATATGTCAGCAGCTGTGAGGGGCCAGGATTTAGGCCAGTGGTTTGAGGATATAATCGTGGCATCGGCTCCTGTATCTATGATCCCCTCAAAAATTTTACCATTTAGTTTAAGTTTTAATGTAGGTCGATTATGGGATATCGGCTGTGTCCAAAAGGCGTCAGAAGACCCAGGTCCTTTTGCGGGCTGCTGGAGGCTTTTAAAATTTGAATTGATATGTTGGAGGGGGAGTATTACAAGCTGTGCTACTCGAGTGCCCTGAGGAATAGAGATAAGATTGTTTGAAGTAGCTGCAATTATTTGTATTTCGCCCTTGAAATCATTGTCTAGTATCCCTGGAACAATTTGGACTCCACGTAGGGTGGCACTAGCTCTTCCTAAAA
>JAQZBX010066342.1:0-16122 GCA_029593785.1 Cabassous unicinctus
AAGGACTAAATAATGGTGTTTGAGGTAGAAGTGCATAGGGCAGAACAGGGTAAAGAAGACATCAAAGAAAATCATGGTAAAAGTAAGGTATAATTGGTGATAAAGTTATGACAGTGTGAGGAGTGTAAGATGAATAAAAGAACATTTTGATAGTGAAAAAGAAGAGACAGGGAATAAAGGAAATCCATGCAGGTTTTTATTCGTGATCTTAGGAATCATCTATTTGTTCTGATGTCTTGGATAGACATTGTCTACATCAGATGCCATCTACTTCTTGAATCATTGTGTCAATTTTAGCTTGTGTGTGAAATAGTGGTTGCCTCCCAAGAGCTTACACATGTTTGCTTGTGATATGTGAACACAATTCCCTGTAGTTTTCCTGCCATTCTGGTGGGCAATAAAACTTGATATGGTCCTTCCTAATTAGGTTCTACAGCAGTCTTATTTATGTATTTTTCCAGTACACCAAGTAATGAATTCAATGTCATGAAGAGTCCACTGTGAAGGAGTCTCTGGAAAGACAGCCTGGTAATGTGAGTGATTGAATTGAATATATGTGATTTGTCCTTTACAATAATTAACAATTTCAGAAAGTAATAGATTGGAGTCTGGTACAGTGAGAGATATAAGGAGCCTCATGTGTCTTCCCATTATGATTTCAAAGGAGGAGAGACAATGCTTTCCTGAGCAACTAGATCTTATGGACATCAAAGTTTATGGAATTATCTTAGGCCAAGGTAGAATGATTTTCAGATAAGTTAGTTACTTTAAGTTTTAAGATACCATTTGTTCTTTCTATGGTTCCTGATGATTGAAGATGGTAGGTGCGGTGAAGCTTTTAGTTGATGGGTAAAATCTTTCAAAGTTCCTTGATTATATTTCAAGTGAAATGAGTGCCTCTATCACTCGAGAGAATAATAGGAAATCCCAGCTGGGGAAAACAAAATCTGATAGCTTTTTAGCTACCATTAAGGCAGTAGCCTTATAACATAGAAAAGCCTTGATTTATCCTGAAAATATACATATGATAACAAGGAAAATATACATATGATAACAAGGACATACCATAGAAGATGGTAGCTGTATAAAGCCCATTTGAAGATGTTCAAAGTGCTCTGTTGATTGAGATATTTGACCCTGTCCAGTCTTTACACTTTTGTCAGGGTTATGTAATTGACAAGTGGAACATGATTCATATACTCACCATGTTTCTCATTTAAAGGACCACCAACAGTGATTTTTTATACTTAAAATGATAGATTCTGGATCATGGAGGGCATGCTCATGTTAGGTCTTGGCTATGGGCCATTTTAGGGACTCAGGTACTAACAGACTACCATCTTAGAATCACTAGAGTAGAGGGTACATCCATCTATGAACAAATTTTCTGTTTTCAATTTTGGAAGCTGATTTTAGAATTGTGCTCATGGACCTTTGAAAAGTCTCCTTAATCTTGTCTACAGGTATTAAATTCCTAAGCTCTTGACTGGAAAATTTTGGGGTTGTCTTTTTACCATAAAGATCAGCCAAAGCATTTCCTTTATGCTTATCATTGTTTCTCCTTGAGTGAGCTTCTATTTTTATAATTTTTATAATAACTTAATGTCTTGGGTATTATAGAACTTTGAAGAGGTCATTTACTAGAAGGTCATTTTTATGGGAGTCTCTGCAGATACCGTGACTTGCCTTTGCTTCCTAAGAATGCCAAAGTCAGAGACTACATTCTTTATACATATTCTTGTGAGTATTAAACATAGTAAATAAAACCTTTTGAAAATGTTATGTTTCCTTAAGGCCTAAGTGAACAAGAATGGGCACTAACCTTGATTACTGGAGGCCATATAAAATAAATTCATAGGGAGAAAGCAGCAGCAGGAAATCAGTGGAAACCCACAAGAAAAAGAAGACTTCATCATGTGACAGAGGGAATATATTCAAGTTAAGGAATTCCAGGATTTATGTAAGCCAATTCCAGAATATACCAAAACTGAGAGAAAGCAAGTTTTCTATCCTCTGAACCTCTGAGAAAATAAGTTCCTATGATTTCAGCCAACCCATTATTTTAATAAATAGATAAATAAAAATAAAATTAAAAAAGTTGTTTTTTGTGACTGTAGCTCAAACTAAGACAGCTACTGACATTTGCCTAGAAATACAAATACTACCCACAGAAACATGGACAAAGATTAAGAATCTGTCTAAATTGGGGTACATAATTTAATCTACCACTGTGATTGATTAGATACCAGCTAATAAGTCAGTATATTCAAGAATCTATTCAGATGAACATAAATTTAAATGGAGTTGGTTATATAACAGATTTTTTTAAAATTTTGCAGTATTCATAAGTATGAATAGGCTGAAATTGACCAGGAAACAGATCAATTAACCTCTGCCCCTCCTGAAACAATGAAGACATCTAATGAATGATCTTCATGTGCTGGAGAAAAGATGAAGACCTAAGCCTCTCTTCAAAGGAGGAAAAGATCTCAATATATGGCACCTGGAAGAGTTTCATCCAATATAAATATAATGCAGGCCACATGTGTAACCTCTAATTTTCTAGTAGTCAGATTAAAAAATTTAAAGAAAACAAGCAAAAATAGTTTGAATAATGTTATAAATCCAATATATCCAAAATATTATCACTTCAATATGTAACCAATGTAAAAATACTGAAATGAATTACAGTAGTTTTTTGGGGTACTGTCTTTTATATTTGGTATTTACTTTACACTTACAACACATCTTAACTGTTAAACTAAATTTTAATTAGAAAATCTCGGTCCAAATTTAGATTACATGATTTTTGCAATTTAAAAATGGTTGCTCCAAATAACTGAATCAAACTATCAGTATATAAATTCACATGAATGAAACTTGAATAAAATGAAGAGTTCAGCAACTCAGTTACGTTTGTCACATTTGACTAAGCCATCATATTGCAGTTCTTAGAGATAGTCTAAAGGGAAAATACAGTATGGAGATCACAATCTAGAAACCTGTACATTGATGGAAATGTCAAATATGCGTATTATATTAAGAACGTTGACACAGTGATAAAGAGTAGAATTTTGAGACAGAATGAGAAACCAGTGGTGAGAAATGTAGATAGCCTAAATATTTTCAGATGAAGGAGCAAATGAAAAAAAAATTCTGCTTCATGTTAATTTGCTAGCCCTAGTGTCTAGAATAAGTTGAGTGTGTTTATAGATTATTTTACAAGGAGAGGGCACAATCATGGTGCAGAGCATTCACATCATTCCTGTAATGATCTTAATTTTTTGTTGAATTTGGGACTATGGTAGGTTGAATTACGGAACACAGCATATACATATTTTTTATCTTAATCTGTCTTCATGGGTGTGAACACATTGTATATAAGGTCCTTTTGAAAATGATAGTTTTATTTAAGATAGGAGCAGCTGAAACAAGGATGGCTTTTATTTTTAATTTTTAATTAAAAATTTTTTAAAGGTACTTAGGTTACATAAATATTACACAAAAATTATAGGGATTCCTATATGCCCCATGCCACCCTTCCCACACAACCTCCCACATAAACATCATTCATTGGTGTAACACATCACCTGCAATGGGTATACACATCCTGGGACTTTGCCACTAAGCATGGACCATAGTTCACATTATAGACCACATTTTCTCCCACACAGTTCTGCATGTTATATGCTTATGTAAAATGGCCTATATCTGTCGCTGCAATGTGACTCAGGATAATTTCCAAGCCCCAAAAAAAAACCCTGTATTACAATTGCTTTTCCCTCTCCCTGCCCTCAAAGCATCCAGTGGCCACTGGCTCCACATTAATGTTGAAATTTCTTCCATTACTTGAATCACAATATGTCTACAACAGAATACCAGTAAGTCCACTCTAGTCCATAGCTCTCCCCTCAATCCTGAGGAGTCTAGGATGGTGATGTCCACTCCACCTCATAGTTAGAGAGGGCTTATATCCCATGGATGAAATGGATGGGATTATCCTGCCTGCAGCTGCAGACTCTCTCCATTCCCTCGGGATGAATGTTGTCCATCATCTCCCCACCAGGTGTCCTGGGTGAGTTCATTGAGCTGTAGAGTAAGAGTTGCAGCTTCACTGAGATTCTGGGCCCAGCTGGCACATGGGCAGGCCCAAGACTCCAGTCTCTGGAAGTACACCTACCGACTCCAGCACCAGATGTAGGTTTGAATAGAAGGGACTGATGGACTGTGTGCAGGGAGGACATATTTGAGTCCAACTCTGTCATTCTCAGGAGCACAGATTCCAAAGTAAGGCCCACTGATCAGGCGCAAAACTCCATAGCTATCCACACTGATATAGGACCTGGGTGTCTCCAGAGCCCTCAGGAGCCCCACTATTTGGGGTGATATCCACATTGGAAGCTTATGAGGTCCTACTGAGATGTCCATAAACGTTACCTCTGGGATGACCTCCCGAATCACTTTGAAGTCTCATAGCCATATGAACTCATTTGTCTTTACCTTTTCCCCCATTTATTCAAGGTCTTTTTCCAGTCGTATTGCCAGTTGGCACTTGGTAGTAATCCCTTGTTGCCAGGGAGGCTTATCCCCGCAAGTCATGTCCCATGCTGAGGAAGGTAGTGCATTCATATATTGAGTTTGGCTTAGAAAGAGGCCACATTTGTGCAACAAGGAGGCTTTCAGGAGGCAACCCTTAGGCACCCCATAACAATAGTCTAAGGTTCAGTTTCGAGAGCAAAGCCTCTTAAGACTAGTCATCAATAACAAGAGCCCATCAGTGGATTATCCTCCTTAGCCAGACACTGTTCCTGCACCTGAGGAACTGTTGCTGCTTCCTTGGAGAATGCGGCAGAGCTCTCCGTGATGGAAATTCAGTGTTCTCTCATTTATTAAGTGATTCTTCACCTACTGTGACCATGCCCTGTGAGCATTTGAACAATTTTATATACCTTTTATGTATGTCAGGTGTACTTCTTCCCATGAACCCCCCATCCCTGACCCCCTCCACCAATGATCCTCTTCCACCAGAGTTGTAACCCTTCTGTGATCCAAAGCTTCTTTAAAGATGAAGCCAGTACAAGAGCCATATACAATTAAGAGGAAAATGAGATAATAATGATAAGTTTAAATGTAAGAGATAAAATACTTGAAAACTTAAAAAAAAAGCTAAAAATAAAATTAAACGATTGGGATATTCAAAAAATGGGAAAAAGAAATTTAAAAAAAATTTTTTTGACATTTTGTCTTGTATCACTGCAATTATGCGTGTCCATTCTGTACCGTGGCACTTTCCCCCTCTCACTCCCCAGTGTTTCTCTATTATTCATTTAATTTTCAAAGAAGTTTTAAGTGACAGCAAAGTCACACAAAGAATACAAGAGACTGTCATATATCCAACCTCCTCCCCCTTTCCTCACCCCATATAAAATCTTTTTGTATGTGTATGGTAGCATTGTTATAACTGTTATACAGATAGTGAAACATAGCTGCTAAACATTGTCAATGTTTTACACAATGGTTTACATTTTAGACCATACACTTTTATAAATTTTGATGCTATTTACCATGTCCTGTGACTATCACTGTAAGGTAATGAAAAACATTTCCACTGACCACTAAATACCCCTTGTTAGATCTATTCTGTTCCTCCCTCCCCATACCCCCAGGACCCACAACAGCCCCCTGACTTGACTCATTGGATGACAAGATTCATAGCTACGTGCAACAAGAGGTCTTGAGGTCTCCTATTGGGAACCACCCTCGCTCATAAGAGACAGCCACCTGTCTATTTCTGATCAAATCAGTCCTCCCAAAGATGGGAGTCCATCTCCTTCCCTCTCTTCACCCACAGATACAACATATTATGACAGGATGAACAATCACACATTCCCTAGAAGCCTGCTCCAGCTTTGCCCTGTCCTGAATGTCTCCCCAAACAACACTCTAAACCAGTGACACTTCCTTGTCATATTGTCATAAGAGCATTCCCACCTCTGTACTTTCAAACTCATACCCACAAATCTCAAGCGTTCACCTGGTCCATCTCGCTTCTCTCCCCTCAGTATTTATTCTAACCCACACTTCCCAATCTACCCACCTGTCAACCCTGTACAACCAAACCCAATAATATCACTACTCACCTGTCCTATCCCTTCAGTACACAACTACAGTCTATGACTTTAATATAGATTATGTCTGTATGAGTGATGGCTCACAACAATCTCTTCTCTTTCTCTTTCTTGTAAACCTATCTTTCAGACAATAGTTCTCAGAGACTGCTCAGTTTCCTTAATTCATAACAGTGAGGTCATGTACTATTCATCCTTCAATGCCTGGCTTGCTTCACTCAACATAAGGTCTTCAAGATTCATCCATGTTATTCCATGTGTTAGCACTTTATTCCTTCTTACAGCTGGGTAATGTTCCATTGTATGTACGTACCACATTTTGTTTATCCATTCATCTGTTGATGGGCACCTGGATTGATTCCAACTTTTGGCAATAGTGAACAATGCCACTATGGACATTGGTGTGCATATATCTGTTCGTGTCTTTGCTTTCAATTCTTATGGTTATATACCCAGCAGTGGAATCGCTGGATCAAACTGAAGATCTATAGTTTCCCTTTTGAGGAACCTCCAAACTGTCCTCCACAGCGGCTGGACCATTGCACAATCCCACCAGCAGTGTTTGAGGGTTCCTATTCCTCCACATCCTCTCCAACACTTATAGTCTGCTGTTTTTTAATAGTCACCATTCTAATGGGTGTAAGATGGTATCTCATTGTAGTTTTGATTTGCATTTCTCTAATAGCTAGAGATGTTGAGCATTTTTTCATGTGCTTTTTAGCCATTTGTATTTCTTCCTTGGAGAAGTGTCTTTTCAGATCACTTGCCCATTTTTAAATGGGTTGTTTGTCTTTTTATTTTCGAGGTGTAGGATTTCTTTATATATGCAAGATATTAGGCTCCTATCAGATATATTTTTGCCAAATATTTTCTCCCATTGCGTAGGCTGCCTTTTTATTTTCTTGATAACGTGCTTTGAGGTGAAAAAGTTTTTAATTTTGAGGAGATCCCATTTATCTATTTTTTCTTTTGCTGATCATGCTTTGGGTGTGAGGTTCATGAAGCTGTTTCTTATTAAAAGGTCCTGTAGATGCTTCCCTACATTATCTTCCAAGGTCTTTTTGGTTTTGGCTCTTACATTTAGATCTTTGATCCATCTTGAATTGATTTTTTTATAAGGTGTGAGATGGTGTTTCTCTCTCATTCTTTTGGATATGGATATCCAATTCTCCCAGCACCACTTGTTGATGAGCCATTCTCTTCCAACTGAGTGGCCTTGGTAGCCTTGTCGAATATCAGATGACTGTATATGCGAGGATTTATATGAGAACTCTCAATTCGTTTCCATTGGTCAGTTTGTCTATCCTTGTGCCAATACCATACTTTTTTTTTTTTTTTTAACCACAGTAGCTTTGTAGTATGTTTTAAAGTCAGGTAGTGTGATACCTCCAACTTCATTTTTCTTTTGGGTTTTTTATGCACACCCATTTCCTTCTTGAATGGAAAACAAACTTATAGCAAATATTTCAAGATATTCAACTTATTAGGCTTTTCACACTTTATACATATTTCTTTCTTTCTAGCTCTTATTAGGGACAAGATTTTAAAGTTTCCTCTACCCATTTTTATCTCTGAGTACCAGGATTTTGTTTTAACTTGAAAGGAATGGATCTACCTCTTCTGTCATCTCTGCATAAGGTCATAGACACATTACAGTTTTTAGTTTCTCATGTAGACAACCCATTAATGTATCCCAGGCTTACTAATTAGGCTTATAGTAGATAAGAAACTTTCCTTTTTACTTGAATATTTGAAGGTCATTCTGCAATTTTCATAAATATGAAAAAATATATCTTCTAATCTGTGACATACTAAAGGCATAGTTATACATTTACTTGTGGCTATTATTAACTCTTTATATGAAAAGTGCCTGGTAATGCTCTTCCATGGTTTTGCTTAAATAATTTTATGAACATCAATGACTCTATGGACTAAGATGGTCACAGGATCTTCACCCTGGAAAATACACTATGGAGAAATCCTCCAAAACTGAGTTTAAGGATTCTGTTTCCAAAAACAGTATCTTGATTCAGGAAATTGTTGGTGAATTTTAAAAAGAATATCAACTAATAACCACTAATGAGAGGTGTGATTATCAGTGGTACTGTAAACATTTTTCAAAAATGTTTTTTATATAATTATTTTGTACATATGGGTCATTGAAACTATGATTAAATCCTCTAATTGTTTTATGTCATTAGGTTGTTTTCATGTTTGCTTATTGCTCATTTTGATGTTATTTGGATTCAGATTAGGGGAGAAAGGATTGAAAAGATCACAGACAATAAGTGGTTTGCAAGTGCTGATTTTGGGTTTGGACACTGTTATTTTAATTATTCCTGTAAGTTTTAAAAGCTTGAATGTTGGATTCTGTGATTTGCTTTTAGATTCCTTTTTCTGATTATAGAAAACTTTCACTCAACAGAGAACTTCAACATACATGCTTTTTAAGACCCTATATGTGTTTTCAGTTTTTTGAAACCAAACATGCCTGTTAGTGGCAACTATACTTTCCAATTACCTTAGGAATAAAAAATGTTTTTTTTTCCCTCAGAATTATAAAAAAATGATTTCATAATTTTTAAATGTGACAAAATAAATACCCTTAGAAATAACTGACAGACTTCCATTTCACTTATTGTGGAAGATTGAATATTCATACCAGCCCTCTCAAAGAAACAGAATGACAATATCAAAGATGATATAACACAATAAAAATATACCCACAAAGGACTTGGAAAAGCGAATTAATAGACAAGGACCTTAAAATAGCTAGGATTAATATATTATATAAAATAGAAGATGAAAATGGAGATGATAGATGGACATTTGGAGATATAAAGAATGAAATAGGAATTCTAGAAGTAAAAGTTATCTAAGTAAAAATAAAGAACATGTTAGATACTATATATATATAAAATATTTCTGAAATTAATAATCAATAGATGTGATTCAAAATATATTAGACATTTCAGAAGACATTTTTCATGGAATCAGGTCAATGTAAAATATATAAATTGAGAGAAAACATAATTGGAATATACATAACAATTAATACATGTGTAATTCAATGAAAATTTATAACATACATGTTATTTTCATTACAGGATAAATGTAGATTAAAAATGAGGTCGAGGAGAAGCGGCAAGATGGTGTCTGTTTAAAAGGGCACTCACCATCTCTCTTGCAAGGGATGGCTGAGTTTGGGAACCCACAGAGCAGGAGGCTTCAGGGCATCAATCTGATGGGAGCTAGACAGGGAAAGTGTGGATGGCTAAGCCCAACCCTTGTGATAGGAAGAGCTGCTGTGAGCACTGAATCCTGCTGGCCACACAGTAGGAAGGAGCATTCTCTGAGAGTGTGAGGGTTCTGGTAAAGGGTGGATAGGAGCTTCCTTTCTGTGCATTTGGTTGCTTGGAAGCCATTTGACCTTTGGGGTGTATAATAGAAAGGTTGAGTTGGAGCCAGTAAGAAGGGAGAGACAAATCTGCTTAGGAAGCCTGATTTACTTAAACAACCAGGGATAGGGAAATTTGGCCTGGGAGGAGCAGAGTTAGGCAACTGACTGGTTCCCTGCTGAAAGCTACCAAAATTTCAACTCCCCTAAGGGAGGTGGACAGACGGAAGTGCTTCATAAGTTTCAAAGGGCCTAGTTAGGGTCTCCTGGGAGGACAGAGTGGTCTGGAAGAGATTGGAGTGTCATTTTTGTGTAGGGAGTTCAGTCACAAGGGTCCAATTTGAATTTCTGAAGGGAACTCAACCTGACCAGGAGTGGTGAGGTGGTTATCTGCTCACACAGGATATTGTATCATACTTCCCTAGGAGAGAAAGCAATAAGAGTAGAAAGGGGGCAGTGATAGACAGACTCCTAATCTGTAGGAATCTACCCAACTGAAAAGTCAAACCTGCTTGAAGGAAAGTGACTGGATAGCTTTCTGAAGAGCTAACAGTCCCAAAAAGAAAGGTCAGTTCCGTGGAGGAGATTCTGCCTTGAATATACAAGGTCCCTAGTTTAATTCCTGGCTCCTCTTAGAGAACTAATCCCTTGGGACATAAAACATCCAAGGACTTCGGACAGGGAGAACATAGATATTATTTTTGTATTACCTTCTATTAGGTCTCTTATTTTTCCTTAAAAAAAGGTTTTGTTTTTTTTTAATTAACATAGTTTACTTGCTAAAACCCACTTCAAAACTTGCAGAGGGCAGGCTGCAGGGTAATTGATTGATGAGCAATGGCTGAGAAGTTCTTCAAGGACCTAAGAGGGAAGGCTGTTTTTCCTTAGTTTCTGTTTGACTCCTTGCCTGTGTGTTTGTATTTTTGTGTTTTTGTTTTTCTTTCCTCATTCTTACCCCCATTTTTTTTCTTTTTATTTTTTTTCTTAATTAGGTGCTGCTGGCCTTTTTCTTCTTTGCTGTGTTTCTTCTACCTTGATTTCCCTTTTTCTGTGTATACCAATTTTATCTACCAAAGCTATCTATTTTCTTTCCTTCATCTTTGTATTTTCTGCTTTATGTTGTTGTTCTTACATTCCACATCTTTGATTAATTATTTTTATGGTTTTTTTCTGTCTTCTCCATACTCTTTCCTTTCTCTTATAAATTTTTTTTCTTTTTGACTTTTCTTTTCTCTTTCCTCCCATCCTCATCATTATAGCCATTTAATTCATTCTTTATATTTTTCTCTATTCACTTTCCCATTCAATTCTTGGTAAACCACTTTTTTTTATTCCTCTTACTCTACACTGCTTACATGAGTTAAATATTCATTTTCCAAGGTCTTATAGGGTTCCTCTTCTAATGATTACTATTAATATTACTATTATCCTGTTTCTTTTCTTAACTCTTTTGCTTTCTCTGACCCTAATCTTTTTCCTTCAAGGGAACATAGACAACAGCAAGGAAATAGAATGAGGAACAAAGTGTCAAAAGAAAACATAGCACACACAGAGAAAACACAACTAAATAAAACCTTAGAGTAGAGAAAGAAGCTAATCAACTGAATAAATCCATCAAGATAAAACAATGACCAGACAGCAACAAAAAATTACAAACCATTCTAAGAAACAGGAAGATATCACCCAGTCCAATGAACAAACTAAAAACCAGGGAGAGATGTAAAACATTGAGCAATTAACCAAAGGCATCCAAACAATTACCATGGATCAACTTAATGAAGTTAAGTAAGAAATCAAGGATATTAATAAGACACTAGGAGAACACACACAAGAAGATGTAAACATATATCAATAGAAAACATACATCAATAGAAGACACATATGATGGTGATGAATGGCAAAATCCAAGAAATCAAAAATACACTGGAAGCACATAACAGCAGATTTGAACAGAGAAAGGAAAGAATTAGCAATGTGGAAGGCAGTATATCTGAAATAAAACAGGTAGTGGAACAG
Source organism: Cabassous unicinctus (assembly GCA_029593785.1). Lineage (NCBI taxonomy): Eukaryota > Metazoa > Chordata > Mammalia > Cingulata > Chlamyphoridae > Cabassous > Cabassous unicinctus. The sequence continues at coordinate 11,542 of JAQZBX010066342.1, forward strand.
ATAGATAAAAAGATATAAAAAATTCAGCAGGGTGTAGGGATTTGAATGACAATAAAAAACACACAAACATATGCATTATTGGCATCCCAGAGAAAGAAGAGAAGGAAAAGTGGAGAGAAAGCATGTTGGAGGAAATAATTGCTGAAAAATTCCCAACCCCTATTGAGGCAGATGGAGGTACATGTCCAGGAAGTACAGTGCATCCCAAACAGTATCAATCACAAACCTACTTACTCATATACTCATCAAACAGTCCAAAGCTCAAGACAAAGAGAAAATACTGAAAGCAACAAGAGAAAAGACAACCATCACACACAAGGGAAGCTCAGTAAGATTAAGTGCTGATTTCTCATCTGAAATCATGGAGGCAAGAAGGTAGTGGTATGACATAGTTAAGGTACTAAAAGAAAAAAAAATCCCTCCAGCCAAGAATTCTCTATCCAGCAAAACTGGCTTAAAAAATATGATGGAGAGTTGAAAATATTCACAGATAAGCAGAAATTAAGAGAGTATGCCAATAAGAAACTTGCCCTTCAAGAAATACTAAAGGGAGTTCTGTAGGTTGAAAGGAAAAAAAAACCAGAAGAGACAGTGTTGGCGGAGAGTGTAAGAACAAGTGAAAATACAAAAAGAGAAATAAAAACAACATATGACATACATACACCCAAATAAAATATGGCTAGTGTAAGTAATTCCTTGTGAGTAAAAACACTGAATGTTAATGGATTAAACTCACCAGTCAAGAGAAATAGATTGGCAGAAGGGATAAGGAAAAATGACCCATGTATATGCTTTCTACAAGAAACCCACCTTAGACCATGGGATTCAAGGAGGCTGAAAGTGAAAGGAAGGAAAAAATATTTCAAGCAAACAATAACCAAAAAAAGGGCAGGAGTAGTTATACTAATATTGGAAACAATAGACTTTAAATGCAAAACCATTGTAAGATACAAAGACAGACACTATGTATCAGTAAAAGAGGTAATATTTCAAGAAGAAAAAACATTCATAAATATTTATGCACCGAAACGAAGTGCCTCAAAATACACAAGGCAAACACTGGAAAAATTAAGTGAAAAAATAGATGTATCTACAATTATAGTAAGTGATTTTAATACAACATTATCATCATTAGACAGAAAATCTCAACAGAGAACCAATAAAGAAACATTGACTTTGAATAATACATTAGGAGATCTGTACCTAATAAACATATACAGAACACTACACCCAAATACAGTGGGTTATAACTTCTTCTCAAATGCACATGGATCATTCAACAACAGAGACCACATGCTAGGACACAGAAAAATGCTCAATGAATTCAGAAACTTCGAAATTATACAAAGTAATTTCTCTAACAATAATTGAATTGAGCAGGAAATCAGTAAGGGCCAGAGAACCAGATCAGGCACAAGATATGGAAGTTCACAACAAACTCTTAGACAAACATTGGTCTCAATTGAAATCATAACTACCTTGAAATGAATGAAAGTGACAAAACAATATATCAGAACCTATGGGATGCAGCAAAAACCATACTGAGAGGGAAATTCATAGCGATAAATGCATAAATCAAAAAAGAAGAAATAGCTAAAATCGAAGACCTAACTGCACACATGGAGGAATTACAAAAACATCAAACTAACTTCAAAGGAGGTAGAAAGATGGAAATAACAAAGATTAGAGCAGAACTAAATGAAATAGGAAATAAGAAAGCACTAAAATATATAAATAAAGACAAAAGCTGGTTACCTGAGAAGATCAATAAATTTGACAAACCTTTAGTTAGACTAACAGAAAAAAAAAAAGAAATGAGGAAGGGGATATCACCACTGACACCACAGAAATATAGTATCATAAGAGGATACTTTGAAAAATTATATGCCAACAAGATGGATAATTTAGAGGAAATGGACAAATTCTTAGAAAAACACATGCAGCCTACATTGACAAAAGAAGAAATTGATGAACTCAACAGAACCATCACAAATAAAGAGATAGAATCAATCATCAAAAATCTCCTTAATGCGGATAGGTGCAGGGTGGCATTGGTTTAAGTGTGTACTTACCAGTTCTCTCGCCCAAAACGGCTGAGTGAGCGAAAGATCCTGCCCGAGTGAACTGTTTTGGAAACCCACAGAGCAGTAGGCTTCAGAGCATCAATATGGAGACAGCTGGACAAAGAGATATATTGCTCAAGGTAAAATCCTGAGGTTCTTGCTTCTGACGCTGGAAACTATGGGATGGCTAAGCCCCACTCTCAAGGAAAAGCCACTGTGAGCCTTATAAGCCCTAACTCCAGCTGGCCACCCAGCAGAAGGGAGCATACTCTAAAAGTGGGAAGGTTCTGATGAAGGGACAAGAGGGTTTCCTTTCTGTGGTTTGGTTGCTTGGACCCCCTTTGAGCTTTGAGGAATTTACTAGCTGGCTTGAGGTGGTACCAAGTAGAATGGAGAGTTGAATCTGCTGAGGCAGCCTGACTTACCTAACTGCCTTGGGATAGAGAAATTTGGCATGAAGAGGGTGGATCCAGGCAATCGACTATTACCATGCAGAAAAATATCAAAATTTCAACACCCTTAAAGGAGGTGGGCAGTAGGAAGTGCTTAATAAGCTTCCAGGAGCCTATCTATGATTCCCTGGTAGGAGAGGGTGGTCTGGAAGAGGGATGAAAGTCTCTTCTTTGCAGTGAGTTCAGTCACCAGGGTCCCATATGAATTTCAAAAGGGAATTAAACCTGACCAGGAGAAGTGAGAGGCAATCCCCTTACACAGGCTATTGCATTCTGCTGCCCTGGGAAAGAAAGCAGTAAGAATAGAAAGGGAAAGGGCAGACTACTAATCAGCAGGGATTTCTACAACTGCAAAGGAGGGGATATCACTACTGACCCCACAGAAATAAAGAGTATCATAAGAGGATACTTTCAAAAATTATATGCCAACAAGAAGGATAATTTAGAGGAAATGGACAAATTCCTAGAAACACACAAGCAGCCTACATTGATGAAAGAAGAAATTGATGAACTCAACAGACCAATCACATGTAAAGAGAGAGAATCAGTCATCAAAAATCTCCCAAATAAGAAGAGTATAGAGTGCTTCACAGGTGAATTCTACTAAACATTCCAGAAAGAAATAAGACCAATCCTGCTTAAACTCTTCCAAAATATAGAAGTAGGAGGAACATTGCCTAACATATTCTATGATGCCAACATTATCCTAATACCAAAGTCAAAGACACCACAAGAAAGAAACATTACAGACCAATGTCGCTAATGAATCTAGAGGCTAAAATTCTCAACAAAATTCTTTCTAACTGTATTCAACAATGCATCAAAAGAATTATACACCATGACCAAGTGGGTTTCACCCGGGGTATGCAAGGATGGCTCAACATAAGAAAATCAATCAATGTAATACACCACATAAACAGATTGAAAGAAAACAATCACATGATCATCTCTATAGATGCAGAAAAGGCATTCGACAAAATACAGCACAATTTCCTGATAAAAACACTGCAAAAGATATGAATAGAAGGAAACTTTCTGGACGTGATAAAGGGTATATATGAAAAACCCACAGGTAACATCATATGCTATGGAGAAATCCTAAAAGCTTTCCCTCTAAGACTGGGAAAAAGACAAGGATGCTCTCTATCACCATTCCTATTTAACATTTTCTTAAAAGTACTTGCTTGAGCACTGAGGCATGAAAAAGAAATAAACACATCCAAAATGGAAAGGAATGAGTAAATATTTCACTATTTGCAGACAACATGATCCCATATATAGAAAGCCCCAAGAAATCTGCAACAAAGCTTCTAGAACTTATAAATGAGTTCAGTGATGTCACAGGTTATAAGAAAAATTCACAAAAACCAGTAATATTTCTGTACACCAATAATGAACTATCTGAGGAGGAAATCAAGAAAAATATACCATTTACAATAGTAGCTAAAACAATCAAATATTTAGGAATAAATTTAACTAGAGTTGTAAATGACCTACACACAGAAAAAACAACACAGCACTGTTAAAGGAAATCAAAGAAGACTTAAATAAATGGAAGAATATTCCCTGTTCATGGATAGGAAGATTAAATATCATTAAGATGTCTATCCCACCCAAACTACCCTACAGATTTATTGCAATCCCAATAAAAATCAACACAACATTTTTTACTGAATTGGAAAAACTGCCTACGAAATTTATTTGGAAGGGCAAGAGGTTCTGAATAGCTAAAGACGTATTGGAAAAGAAAAGTGAAATCAGAGAAATCACACTACATGACTTTAAAACACACTACAAAGCTACAGTGTTCAAAACTGCATGATATTGGCACAAGGATAGACATACTGACCAATGGAACCAAATTGAGAGTTCTGATATAGATCCTAGCATATACAGTCATCAATATTCGACTAGGCCACCAAGCCCACTCAACTGAGAGAGCATGGCCTCTTCAACAAATGGTGCTCCGAGAACTGGATATCCATATGCAAAAGAATGAGAGAGGAACATTATCTCACATCTCATACAAAAATCAAAGCAAAATGGCTCAAAATCTAAATATAAGG
>JAQZBX010066343.1:0-16130 GCA_029593785.1 Cabassous unicinctus
AAAAAAAAAAGGGATTTAATTACATAATTAGTTAGCAAATACAGATGGATTTTTGTGTGTGTGTTTTTTAAAATTGCTATCCGACAGGTCTCTACTGGTTTGTCCCCCTTTTGTTATATTGTTGACTTTTCGACTCACAGGAACATGCCTCTACAAGATATGGCTTAATCTTAAGTTTCATATGTAAGTTAAGAATATAATTAGGTAAAGAGTTTTGTGTTGTAACATGTCATCATTTTTCAGCATGTTTTCAAGGTGCGTGAGAAATGCTTACATGAGTTTCTCTATGTCTTGCACATATATTTCATATGGTATGATTAAGCAGGCTCTAGTACACATGGAGCCTTGTTCTTGGCAGATACAGAATTCATTCTTTGCTGCTGTAACTCAAAGTTAAAAAGCAGGGAAATTTCTCCAAACAAGGACTTTGCCTTTGGGTCCTATTTTCTCTGGCATCTTCCATAGTGTTTCCCATTCCAACTTGTTCACTGCAGCCCAATGCACAAGATATTTCATGCTCAAAAATAAGCCTTACTAGAGATTGATCCCATTTTAGAACACCAATTATATACAGGTATTGAAAATACAATTCCTGTTATAGTGTTAGCTTTGCAGACTTATGGCATTGGCTTATGACATTAGGACACTGCTTTCTTCTGTAAAGTGTCCTAGATACCCAAGTATTGGTCATTCCCCACCCCCCATCTTTGTTTCTTCTATACAATATAATCACTTGTCCTAGCATTTATCCTTTTTTATATTTTCTCCCTGTTGTCTTCTTTTCCTCTCTCTTTAAAAATTTCTATTTTATTAAAATTTTTCATTAAGTTATATCATTCTCACAGGCTTTCTGCCCTCTGCACCAGTTTTTAATATTTGGACAGGTATGTTTCATAATTTCTTAAAGGTAACCCTTAATCCTGCCCACCTCTTTCTCTGAACACTGCTGTGAACATTTTCTCCTCCTAAGCCTGGACCATATTTCTCTTTGTAATGCTGTTATTTAATGTTTGATAATGTACATGTGCGTATTCATTCACGGACCTTTTTAAAGTTTATTTAATTAAACTTTTTGTTTTGAGGTAATTGTGGATTGTCTTGTAGGAAATAATACAGAGAAATCCCTGAACCCTTTACCCAATTTTCTCCAGTAGGAACATCTTGTAAAACTATAGGACAATATCACAAGCAGATCTTGGTGCTGATATGGTCAAGATGCAGCATACTTCCATCACTACCAGGACCTCTTGTGTTGTAAAGGGCATTTTCTGAGTGTTTGCTCTGGGCAGTGTGTGGGACACCATGCAGGTTACAGAGAGGAACCAGACCCTGCCCCTGCCAAAATGGCTTCAACTCAAGGTAGAACGCGGGAAGTGCCTCAGGAAGGGCACCTCCAAGGTGGAGTGATTACTTTTTATTTTTATTTTTAAAATTTATTTTATTCTCCCCCCTCCCCCCATTGTTGTTTGCACTCACTGTCTGCTCTCTGTGTCCATTTGCTGTGTGTTCTTTCCATGTCTGCTTGTCTTTTATTTTCGTCCTTCTCTTTAGGAGGTGCCAGGAACCAATCCTGGGACCTGTGGTGTGGGAGAGAGGCACTCAATTGCTTGAGCCACCTTAGCTCCCTGGTCTGCTGCGTCTCTCACGGTCTCTCCTCTGCGTCTCCCTTTGTTGCTTCATCTTGCTGCACCAGTTCAGCTCTCCGTGGTGCAGGCCAGCTTGCCTTTACCAGGAGGCCCCCGGAATCGAACCGGGGGCCTCCCTTACGGTAGACGGGCCACATCCGCTTCCCGGAGTGATTACTTTTTGCTGAGGGGCTCATAGAAAGCTTCCCAGAGGAGGTAGAGGCATATTACAGACCTTGGCCATGAAGGACAGAACATTCTTAGATACCTGTGAGAGGCAATCTATTTAAAAATATGTAACATTTTTCATTTGTAGTTTAACCCACATGTAGGACCCTGTCTTAGGCAGGTGGTGGAGGCTTTGACTTGAAATTTATAAAAGTATTTTCTGAGGGAGCATTTTATGGGATGGCATTATATGTTAGGTTTTGAACCCTAATCATGAGGAATGCCTTCTGATAAGCAGAGGTAGTAAAATGGAAAAGGTGGGAAGCAGAAAAATCAGCAGGTGGCCCATGATTGAGGAAGCAAGAGTTTATAGAAATTCCTTTGCTTGGCTTTCAGCAACTACCCTACCTAACCAAGCCTGTGTCTCAATACGGATCCTCTCTAACAATAGGGCTGGCCCCTTCTCCATCCTAGATATAAATACTATAACTATTGTAGTACTAACAGTCTATTCCTTGGAATCAAACATTTCGTTTAACTTTATGTTTCAAATGCCTTGAACGCAGGACCCGTTTTTGGTTTTCCTCTGCAGTAGCCTCCTGTCTTAGTTTCCTAGGGCTGCCATAACCAAGTATCACAAACTTGGTGGTTTAAAATAAAAGAAATTTCTTATCTCATGGCTCCCAAGTCTAGAAGTCCAAAATCAAGGTGTCAGCAGGGCCATGCGCCCTCTGAAACCAGTAGAGGAGAATCCTTCCTTGCCTCTCCCTAACTTGTGGTAGTTTATCAGCCATCCCAGTCTCAGCCTCCATTGTCACCAGGTGTTCTCCCCTTTGTCTGTGTGTCTCTGTGTCCAAATGTCCCTCTTATATACAGCACTCATGTTGAATTAGGGTCCACCCTAATCCAGTTTGACTTCATCTTAACTGGTCACATCTTCAAAGACCCTGTTTCTGAATAGGGTCACAATCACGGGATCAGGGGTTCGGAGATGAACATAAATCCTTGAGGGACACAACTCAACCCATAACACCTCCCCAAGCCGGATTGTGTGGGCAGTGTGAGAAGACCTGTGTGGATTACATTCAAAGGCTCAGCGTAGTTCTTAAGTGTAACCCAAGTTCATGTATCTTCAGATAGTTTTGCTTATTTGTTGTCTTCACATAATGGCATGAATTATTGAATTCTATTTTTAGGCTTAAATAGCCTCCCACTGCCAACACTGACCAAATCAGTGTGCTATTCCAGAGCAAACGCTCCACTTCTGGAGCACTTTCTGCCTTCTCCTTCCTTCCCTATGCTCCCCATTGCCTTCTTGGTTTTCTGCTGACAGTACAGAGCCCTCTAGCTTTCTCTGAGCCCTATTCTGTTCCCAGTCAGCTGCCTCCAACTCCTGTTTTCTGCTGCTCTTTCCCCAATCTTCTTTTCTTATGATTTCAGCACCTTCCAGCTGCTCAGCACTATTGTGTAGTTCTGGGACACAGCTGGTAGTGCACTTGTTCTTGTATATACATGTGGTCCCATTTCTAAACCAGCTTGATATATAAAAACTGGAGTCTTAGACAATACATTTGGGCTTCTTATGAAGAGAAATTTTTAATTTTACAAAATAAATTTCATCTGTACCAAAAATTGAATAATATTTAAAATATATAGCTTTACAAAAATTTCATTTGTCCACAACTTTTAAGTAGGATACATATTGCTTAGTAATTGCTTTTTTTCTAACTAGATTGCAAACTTCTCAAGGGCAAAGAGTGTGTGTCATGTTTCTTTTGAACCTGCGCCTTCCTGTTTTCTCACCAGCCCCTTAGACTGCACTTAGTTAATGCTTTGAACAAATTAATGAATGTAGAGTAGCCAATCTTTTATTGACTTTACATCTAGCCTTAAAGAGGAATTGGCTATTTTATTGTTAAACTTTTTTAGAAAATATGTTTTGAGTTCTGAAAATGTTTACTGCAAGGTTCAAGTTTGTTTTTGCTTTCTTACTGTATAACCAGGGGAGGCGTTGCTCATTCGGGGATTACTGTTATATAATTAGGATAGCATGACCATCATTTTCTCTTGGATATGTTCAGATTAAAGACACTAATATGGCATACCAGCAATTATTCAGTTTAATGCAATTTAATTACATCTATAGCTCATATAATTTTGCATGAACATATTGTTTTTACTTCTGTAAGTAATTTTGAGCATCTGCAGCAAATATTGGGTATGCAGTTTTTACTTTCAAAAGCCATTATCTTAAAAACCTCTCCAAGTAGCCCCAAAACTAATGACTCCTGCCTTGAAAGAGAGGGTCATTGAGGTTAGTAATGTTTCAGAATTAAGGAAACATTTTCAGTTCTCTTCTAAGTGATAATCTTAAGGATTTAGTAAAACAGAATACATCCTTCTTTCAACTATATGATTCTATGTGATACTTGTGATAGTTCAGCTATATTTCCTTATTATTGTACCTTCATATAATTTGAGCTACCAGTGAAAAATAATCTAGTATTAAGATAAAAATGGTCATGCATTGGACCTCCCTGGCACTGAGGGATTGCTACCAAGCACCAACTAGCAATGCAACTGGAAAAAGACCTTGAATAAAAGGGGGAAAAGGTAAAGACAAATGAGTTTATATGGCTGAGAGACTTCAAAGTGTGTCGGGAGGTCATCCCAGAGGTAACGCTTATGCACTTCTCAGCAGGATCTCATAGACTTCCAAAGTGGATACTACCCCAGATAGTGAGGCTCCTGAGGGCTCTGGAGACACCCAGGTACTATGGTCAGGGCGATAGCTCTGGAGTTTGGTGCCTTGCCAGTGGGCCCTACTTTGGAGTTTGTGCTCCCGAGAGTGACAAGAGTTGGACTCAATTATATCTTCCCTGCACATGGTTCATCTGTCCCTTCTATTTAAACCTATACTTGGTGCTGGAGTTTGTAGGTATATGTCCAGAGACTCGAGTCTTTGGGCAGTCCATGTGCCAGCTGGGCCTGGAACCTCGGCAGGGTTGCAACACTTACTCTACAGCTCGTTGTACTCACCCAGGACAACTGGCAGGGACATGATGATAGACAACGGCCGTCCCAGGGAATAGAGAGAGTCTTCAACTGCAGGCAGGATAGTCCCATTCATCTTCCCCATGGGATATAAGCCCCCTCTCATTTGGAGGTGGAGTGGACGTCACCATCCCAGAACCCTCAGGATTGGAGGAAGAGCTATGGACTAGAGAGGACTTACTGGTATTCTACTATAGACATATTGTTATTCTAGCAATGGATCATTGTCTTTGAAGCTTCTACAAGTAGCCACAAAACTAGTGAGTCATGCCTTGAAAGAGGTGGTCATTGAAGTCATCACTATTTAAGAATTAGGGAAACATTTTCAGTTCTCTGATAAATCTTGTATTAATTCAAGAATTTAGTAAAAGAGAACTTACCCTTTTTTCAACTCTATGATTTTATATACCTTTGATTGTTTATCATCTTACCTTATTACTGTACCTTGCATATTGTAAGCAATCAATGATTGTGTTTTGAGGTAAGTTGATTATCTACAAGGCAGGCTTATCTGCATGATTTCTTTCCGAATATGGCATGATTTTTTGGGGGTATGACTCATTTCTAGAAAAGACCTCTCTGTTGTGGTTCTTGGTTTGAGATAATTCACACCCTCAAATATCATGTTTAGTTCTGAATTTCTAGAATTTGGTATGTTGTAAAGTAATTTTAGAAAGGTAGCCTAAAATTCAAATATTTATCAGTTGGCTATGACTTTTGTTATGTATAATACATTTTCACAGAAACAAAGACTGTATTTTGATCACTGTGTATGTATATCATAGTGAAATTTGTAGGCAATTGTCCGTTTGTATTTTTAGTTTCTGTTGGATATTTCTAGTAAGATGTTCCATTGTTACATCAAACTCAAGATACCTACAACTTGCCATGTTGGTTTTTCCTCTAATTTTGCTTTCCTTCCAAACTTGCCAATTTTTATGCCACTTTAAAATTTTAGAATTTTTGTTTACCCCATCTTAGCTTTATAAGACCTAATGATTAACAAAATCCTGTCTCAGATTTTCCACTTCTTCCAGGATTATCTCAGTTCAAGGGATTTTCAACTTATTCTTAAATTGCTGCAGTGACCTCCTAACTTTATCTCCAGTCTCCACCCCTACCATCCCAATCCATCTTGCATACAGGGGCCATATACATTTTCTTATGCCCCTTGATTAGGTTACTGCTCAGCCTAAAGCCTTCAAGAGTTCCCTGTGGTCCTTAAGATAGTCTATACGCCTCAGAGAGACTCGGAAGATGCTCCATAATTTGACTCTATGCCACGTATCTAGTCTTACTTGTCCCTGTTATTCTCCAAGGTGACCTCTTTACTCTGCTAGATTCAGCTTCATAGTCCCATGAATATCATGATCAAGCCTATCACTTTTCCTTTCATATTGACTTTTTTTAAGGAGGTACCAGGGATTGATACCTGTGAAGCAGGCGCTCAACCACTGAGCTATACCCGCTCCCCCATATTGACTTTTTTCCTGCTTTTTTAGATCCTTCCTTCAAAACTCAAACTCTGTCACCTTATTTAACTTAAAAGCATGATTGAGAAGATACAAAAGAATATTTATAATACACATTTAAGAATATGTTAGAATAATATATGTTAAGAAGAACAATACAACAAATACCCATGAACCAACACCCAGTTTAAGAAGTAAAACATTGTCATTACCAGTACCATTGAGTCTCCTGTGTGCCACCTGCCACCATTCCCTCTTCTTCCTGGGCACTTTAGAGGTGACCACAATCCTGAATTTTGTGTTTACATTTCACTTGCTTTTCTTTTTTAGTTTTATTTCATATTGTTAGCATCACTAAACTCTATTATTTTTATAGTGGTACATGTTTTTGAACTATTATATATAACATGTACCACTATAAAAATAATAGAGTTTACTAATAGAGTTTAGTATAGAGTGATATTGTATATATTCTTCTGCAACATGCTTTATGTTCATGAAATTCATCCTTGTCACATATATGTTCTAATTTATTAATTTTCTCTAGTGTATTAAATTCTATTCTTATAAAGGAATTCACAATTTATCTGTTTTACTGTTGATGGATATTTGGGTTATTTTCCTTCAGTACTGCTATGAATATGTTTCTTGGGGCACATGTATACAAGCTTCGCTAGGTGGGCCTAGAGTGGAACTTGGTTCTTAGAACAGAGTATGGCATATAGTATATGCTCAATGAATATTTGTTGAAGGAATAAATGAATGAGAGGAATTGCTGGATCATAGGATATTGCCTTTAACTGTAATAAATAATGCCAACTGTTTTCCAAAGTGGTTGTATCAATTTATACTCCCATAAGCAGTAGATGAGAGTTCCAGTTGCTTCATATCCTTGCCAACACTTGTTAATGCCTTTTTAATTTTTCCTTTGCTATTTCACTGTAGCTTTACAGTTTCATGAGTTTTTCACTGGCCTCTCTGGCCCATATTGAACTTTTGTCTGTGAATTCCCATGATACTTATTATCTGTACAACTAATTTTGGTACCATGTGATATTCTAATGCCATTGAACTATTTCATGAGTATATCTCACATCTCCATCAGGATTGTAGTTTCTAGAAGACAGTACTTGTCTCTTATGTACTATTCAGAGTGCTTGGCCTAGCACTGGGACCAGATCAGATCAGAACTGAAACCTCAAGGCTAAACCTCCTGAATTAAGAAGTTGTTTTGGTTTGTTAAAGGCTGCCAATACAAAACACCAGAAATGGGTTGGCTTTTATAATGGGAATTTATTAGAGTAAAATCTAACATTTCCGAGGCTGTGAAAATGTCCAAATCAGGGCATCATCAGAGATGCTGTCTTACCAAAGGTCGGCTGCTGGTAGCTCCTGGACTCCTGCATGGGCAAGGCAAAATGGCAGCTGGGCTCTGCCTTCTCCTCCAGACTCACTTTCTCCCTGAGCTCAACTGTGGGTGATCAGGCATATGGCTTTTCTCTCTCTGGGCTACATCTCTTCAGCTTTGGGCTGCTCCGCCGATTCCAGCCTCTGGCCTATCTCTCAGTCTCTCAGGGTTTCTCTGTCTGTCTGTGGCTGTGAGTGATCCTGGAGTCCTCTTTTAATGTGTGCCACTGCTTTCAGTGTTCAGTTTATATAAGACTCCAATGAGAGGATTTGGAACCCTCTGTGGGACCTGTAATCTAATCAAAGGCCCTTAACTAAAGTGATCTTATCAAAAGTGGTCTAATCAAAAGGTCCCTTAACTGAATCTAACCAAAAGATCCTACATACAATAGGGTTACACGTACAGGAATGGGTTAGCGTAAGAACATAATTTTCTGAGGTCTGCAAAAGACTCAAACCAGTACAGAAGTGTACCAGTTTTTTATTTTATTTTTTTCATATCTTAAAATTTTATTTTATTTATCCCCCCCAGGATGGCTCCCTTGTCTGTTTGCTTGTTGTTTTTGCTCGTTGTTTGGGCTTGTCTGTTTGCTCATTGTTTTTGTTTATTTTCTGCTCATTGTTTTTTGCTCGTCGTCTGTTTGCTTTTTCTTTAGGAGGCACCGGGAACAGAACCTGGGACCTCCCGTGTGGGAGGCAGGCACTCAACTGCTTGAGCCACACCCATTTCCTGATTTACCTTTTAAAAGTTCACTAGCAGGGAGTGGATGTGGATTTGCTAAATTCACAAAGATGTAAAAAATGCCAAAATGTAGATGGGTATGTTCATATGACTTTATTGCATATAAGCAAAGAACTTCCTGGATGTCCTTCTGGCTTTTGTTTTTCCCATTGTTAAAAAGTCAGTTTGTTTAAATATGTTCTTTTGTCTTCATGGCTTTTTTAAAGTTTGACTATGCACCTTGCATGGCTTATCGTACAAATATGACCACAATTAAATTGTTCTTGGTGCTCTATTTGTCTTAGGTTTTGTGTTTGATTTGAGCAATGGCTCCTTAAGGTGGTCTTTGTTGAACATGTTTATTGTTGTAATGAGACAACAATGCCATCAACCAGTTCTTCAACAATTGTCTTATACTGGAACGTTTTTCTTGGTTCTGCAAAAAAGAAAACGCAATTTCAATTATATGTTGATGGAAGCCAGACAAACCAATAAAGTATTCTACTTTAACCAAAAGGAAAAAGCTCTCTACCTGGGCATTTATTAACTTCTCTACCTACTGTATAATCAGAAAGTTAAGCACATAAATTTCATTTGCTTTAATCTTTACTTTTGTAAAGCTTCACTAATTTGGAGTGATTTTCATAAAGGCCAGTCAGAACTGTAGTTAATACTTTGTTATTTACATATTTACACATCTTTTTCCTCTTCCTAGACTGCACATTCATCCAGAGTGACAATATCTTTGTACCTCCAGTATCGAACATTGATTTTATTAAAGGCAGAACATGATCAATAATGGATGGATCTCACAAACATCATGCTGAAGGAAGCAATGCAGACACAAAAGAGAATATGCTGTGTGATTCTATCTATATAAAGTTAAAAACAGGCAAAATTATATTTATGGTGTGAGGAATTCAGAGAACAGTAACCCTTGGAGGTATTATGGCAGGAGGGGGCCTTTGGGTTGCTGATAATGTTCTGTTTCTTGAAGTGGAGGTTGGTTACAGAAATATATTCCATTTGTGAAAATTCATTAAGTTGTTCATTTATGCAGTTTTGGTATGTATATTATATCCTAATAACACATTGAAAAAAGAATAAAAGCAGTATAGCATATGGGTAAGAGCACAGAAACTGAAGCCAGACTGTGTAATGTAGGCAATTTACAATTTACTTTCTGTAAACTGTAAAACCTCATACCAAGTTTGAGGAAGACACAGTTGTTAAAAGCACTGTAAGGGGAGCATATTCCTTCGTTTGGTTAGACATTAGTTGCCAAGGGCTACTCTGGCTATAGTAGAGAACTAAATAGTCAAAGTCCCATCTCCACAGACTTTATATTCTAGTCAAGTGCAGCAGACAACAAACATGATAAGTGTTATAAAGAAAAGTAAGACTGCGTGGGCCAGGACCGCGTAGGGAGGAGGTGCCTCTGGGATATGGTGAGACGGGGAGCCTTGTGCTTGTCTGAGGGAGGGCACGCCAAGCAACAGGACCGGCAAGAATAAAGATACTCTAAACTGAGCATAGCACAGATTAAGAGAACCTCAAAAGTAACTTTGTAATGGAGAAATGTATATATTTATTCATCTGTGTTTACTTTTTAGTTTTTAATTGTTTATATTTTCAATTATTAAATGTACAAATAAAGCTAAAAAAAAAAAAAAGTAACTTTGGTCACAGAGGATTCCTTATCAAATGACCAAGTAACAACCAGCTATCTCGGACAAGTTATTTAATTGCTCTGTGCCTCAGTTTCCCTGTCTGTAATTTGGAGATAGTAACAGTCTATCTCACAGGGTTTTAGTGAGTGTTGAATTAGTTGATATGTGTAAAATGCTCAGAACAGTGCCCTGCACACAGTTAATACTCCACAGTATATATTTTATGTAGAGGTGAAAGGGCTTGGTGAGTTTAGGGATGGTGAGAAGTTCAGTATGGCTGGAGTTTAGGGCACATGTGCAGGCAGTGCCTGGGGGTGGCTGGTAGAAAAGAGGAATGATGCTAAGCAGGTTGGAGCTAGAAGATGAAGGGTGTCTGGCATCAGTAGGAAAGGTGGACTGATAGAGACAGACTGCAAGAAAAACAGTAGCTTTCCTACATTGGATTTCACTGCAGCACACACTGAGAAATAAACACGTTTTGCATCTTGACTTCAGGACACAGCATACACATATTTATAACTGAAACAATAGTTTTGTAAAATAATATTTACCATTCCTGGATGAGATGTGCTTTGATATCTTCTATTCCATTACATTCCATTAAAAATGCTGATTATGATTTAATATCTTTAAAGATCTATTAATGAGCCACAACCTGCAGTTTGGAAAACACTATCTTAACCTAACCTACAAGTTTGAGCCTTCTTGTTTAATCATCAGTCACCTTTTTGCCTTCAAACATCCTATTTTCTTTTATTAGTCTTTTCCTTCTTTACTTCCTTTAAACTTTCAAAGTAAATGAACATGAAAATGCCTCCCCACATTTTGAATTGAACAATGTTGAAAGGAAATATGTAGAAATAGCTTCTTCTAAGACATTTATCATTACTTTTATAGGTGTAATTTTGAAAGAAAACAAATTATAGTATTACTTTGGCAAAGATCTCAGTGAAACTATTCCACCATCAGAACCTTGATTTTATATAACTTCATTGCTTAATGCAAGTGATGAATTCATATAAAAATACAAATCATCTAGACGTGGAATATACTGTTCCTCTGAAGAAAATGAAATAGAATAATGGAAAAAGTTTCTTATGGAAATTACCCTGGATTTTACTACCTTTTTTTGATCCAGTTTCAAACTCAAAACTGGAAAGAAAAATTATACCCTCGTTTTTGATTACTTTATATATTCAAAAAAATTGTAATATTCAGAACTGTTTTTAAAAACTCTAAATTGGGAGTCATTGAGTTCTAGCTTTTTCTATTTTTTATTCATTCCGTTTTTCAATTAAGCCATCCTAATGAATACTAAGCAGAGAAGGGAAGGTAGAGCAAGATCACTGCCCTAAATTTCAACTCGGGCAAGCTGTTACTCACTCTTTCTACGCGGTGATAGAGTGGGGCTGGTGGTGTGGGTTCATAATTCACGGTCTCTGTCTAGCTGGTAATGGTGGTATGGAACATTGTGCTTATTGGATTGATCCTGTGGAAGTTTGGTCAGCTCTTGGAGGGTAATGTTGTCTCATTTAGTTAAGAATAAAATAAGAGAAACTGGATGCCTATCCTTGCCATGAGGTCCCCTCCCTTCTTTGCCTAACACATAGCTTCTCTCATACCAGTGCTGCCCCTCTAGCTGGCAGTGATAGGTCTCAATTTCATGCTGCAGGCACATCTTGATGTCCAGGAGTTGTCGTAGCCTGCGCTCTCTGTGAGCTTGAAGGAGCTGGGTCTCCAGGGCACTGATCTGAACCTGGGTCTGTGAAGGCTGAGTCTGGTAGTTGGCCTCTGATTCTGTCAGGCTGGCTTCCAGAGATTTTTTTCTGAGGGTATGATGAAGTTTGCCCAAGAGAAAAGATGAAATAAAGAGTTGTTTAGGTAGATTGATATCAGATCGTGTTCCTTTTTACTTTGCAACAATACACATTGTACAGATGTTTTTTCCTCTTCCATTCTCACTTCTCTTTCATGTAAAACAGCTAAAACCCTTTCCACACTGACCCCCACCTTTTAAGGTGGTGAGAGTTTGTGGTTTCAGGGAAAGGAGGGTAACTTGGGTGCTGAGTTTCTTTATGTAACTAGCTGCATCCATGGTGAGCATTTGATTTTGTGGAGTAGAAGAATTCTGCTTTCCTACCTTAGCATAATGGTTCTCACCTAGGGGCAGTTTTATCCGCCAGGGGACATTTAGCAATTGTCTGGAGACATTTTTGGTTGTTACAACTCGGTGGGAGGTGCCACCAGCATCTAGTGGGTAGAGGCCAGGGAAGCTGTTAAACATCTTTCAACAGAGAGGACATATCCTCCCACCCCTACACACAAAACACTAATCCCCAAATTTCAATAGTGCAAAGGCCGAGAAACTCTGCCTTAGAACATGACATTTGGATGTTCGGTGTTAAAAAGTTTCAGGAAACCCCTTGAGAAGAGTGAATCTGATTTCATTGTAATTCACTGTAAGTTTAATTCTGTCCCAGTGATACTTTACTGATTGTTTTTTAAATTTAGTTGCAGGGAGGCAGGTGTGGCTCAGAGGATAGAGCCCCCGTTTACCATATGGGAGGCCCGGGTTCACGGCAGGAAGCGGGTGTGGCGCAATGGATAGAGCACCCGTTTACCATATGAGAGGCCCCGGGTTCGCATCCCGGAGCCTCCTTGTGAGGGCAGGTGCCGTGGGCTGATGCGGCAAGACCTCACAGCAAGTGGGAGATAAGCAGACACAGAGAAGAAACGCAGCGAATGGACACAGCAGCACAAGCAGCAAGGGGGGGATAAATAAAATAAAATAAATAAATCTTTAAAAAAAAAAAAATAAATAAATTTAGTTGCATGGAGGCATAGAGTTTAGAGCTGGAAGGTACTTTAGGGATCTTCAACTCTCTCATTCTACAGATAAAGAAAATGAAGCCTAGAGGTAGATACTCTTAGAAGAGCAACTCATCCAAGGTTACACAAGGGGTCTTGGGACTGCCTGGGGTTGGGCTCAGGTCCACCAACTCAATGCAAAATAGAACAACTTGCCAAGGCATTATTAGGTTGATAAAAAGTTTCTCTATGGTTAAAATGTACTTCCCAGAAGATAGAGATGCTGCCATTATCCAGGGTCCCACCTCACTGCTCCTAAAACATTGGGCACCACAAATGCCGATCATGAACAATCCTGTTTTTTAGAGTATTAGTGAAAATTGATATGAAAAGTGAAACATTGTTATTCAAGTTTGAATGTATTAAATTTTCTTAGCTAAAACTGAGCATATACACTCCTTGATATTTAATGAAGTCTCAGCTTACCTACATGTAGGCATTTTATCTAGATTTTCTTAAGCTTTCAAGTAGGGACCCTGCCTTACCACCCACCTGGAGACAGAAACTGTCATCTCATTCTGAATATGAGCCACCGCTTCCCTAACAGCGACCTCATGTTCACATTTGCAGTGTCTCAGCTAATTCAGTGGCTATAGTATTGCAAAATATGGGCTATGTGCAGTTAATAATTTTGCTTCCAGATGTTTCATTTTCTTACATTAAATGGAAACTTTCTTGTCTGAGTTACGACCTGAAGAACTCAAGATCTTGGATTTTTCTTAATAGCCTTTCAAGATAAACTTTATTAGGGAAAATAATATTTCAGAAACATAGTGCTGAGGCAAAATCATAAAAGTTTGGTTTATTGAGTTTTCACCCAAGGGGAGATTTTTACATACCAGGGTTACTGCAATCTGTAATTCAATTTCCAGGACCTGAAAAAGTCTACTTTAGTTCTTTCATCTGCATCTTAGCGGAATTGGATGCATTAGCAGCGGCAGAAATCTGCTGTTTTGGCTCTCGCCTCTGAAATACCATCACAAAACAGTTATTTATCAGTGAAGTGAAGTCATCCCAGATTTCCTAACTTTGGCTGTGTTTTTAGTTTATCTTGTTGTTGAACCAGATTTCAGTATGTTGGAGATTCTGCTTTTTGGTGGTTCCATATTGAATTTTCATGACATTGAGGAGCTTGGTTAGATCAGCTCCAGGTGCAATATCTGTTTCCACACTCACGTTGGAACTGGCAACTGCTGGCAGGCCTTTAATTTCCTGTATTGGAAACAACCATCAAGGAATTCATCCATAATGGCAGTAGAATTCGCTTCATGTATCAGAGCTTTTCTTACCCTCATTAGATTGGAATGGAAGACAAGAATTAAGTAAGAAAGAGGCAACTTACGCTTTGGTATTTAGGCACATATATCGTCATGGGTTTTCTTGAGATAAATGAATTCCTCTGCCAGAGCTTCAATCTGTATTTCCAGATCAGTCCTGGACAAAGCCAGGTCATCCAAGACGCGGTGCAGACCACTGATGTCAGCCTTGACACTCTGGTGCAGGGCCAGTTCAGTCTCAATCCTTAAAAAAGTTTAAAATACTTCCAACGTGCAATAGGTTTGTGTTGTTATGCTCTATTTTAAACAATCACTTTTAGAGCTGTGCCAGAAATGCTAACCTTCAGTTCAATATAATTTGATGTTAACATTTCATACTTTTTGGTATGATGGCATGACATATAACATACTGAAAACTTTGAGGAAGAACCCTCTCAGCATTTTTATTTTTCAGGATACACTTGCTACACCTCATTTCCTTCTTGTTTGTTGAGGGCCCTGTTCACACACCCCATGTAGAGAGTTAAATTAAAGAATCCTTAAAACACATAATGGCATTTTTTGGGAACCTCGCTTCATAATACACAAAAAATTCTTATTTGTGAAGCATAAATTAGGTGGTGATTCTTTGTTTGAACATAGGATGACCATAGCATTCTTGTAAATAGTAAGCTTCTATAATGCCGTCAGCTAAAATATTTTTCCATTTTTAGGATTTCACTTATTTATAAAAAGAAAAATCCTCTTTAAAAATAGACATGGGGAAGCGGGAGTGGCTCAGTGGATAGAGCCCCCGTTTACCATATGGGAGGCCGGGGTTCGCGTCCCGGGGCCTCCTTGTGAGGGCACGCCGGCCTGAGTGGTGCGGTGGGCTGATGCAGCAACCTCATGGCAGGAAGCGGGTGTGGCGCAATGGATAGAGCCCCTGTTTACCATATGAGAGGCCCCGGGTTCGCTTCCCATCGCCTCCTTGTGAGGGCAGGCCGACTCACGCGGCGCCGTGGGCTGATGCGGCAAGACCTCACAGCAAGGGGGAGATAAGCAGACACAGAGAAGACACGCAGCGAATGGACACAGCAGCACAAGCAGCAAGGGGGGGATAAATAAATAAAATAAATAAATCTTAAAAAAAAAAAAATAGACACGGCTTGACATAATGTTTATCTCTATAGCATATGTTTTCCACTGTGCCATTGAGAGTAACCAACATTTACTTCTCTCTATGTCCTCAGCTGCTACGTTCACATTATCAGTCTGTAGCATGAAGCTGGTGTTATTAAAGGTTGCATCTGAAATCTGGAAAAGCAGGACACAAAAATAGTAAGTTTCTTGCACCCACATTCTGAACCTCTGTACCACTGGTGCTTAGCAACATCAGTTTCAGGCTTTTCAAAGAACTTTATATGTATACGGTTCTTTAATGGCAAATGCATTGAATAATTGTTTAAATATATCTTGATGGCATTTACTTTTTTTTTTTTTTTAAATGAGGCACCAGGGATTGAAACCGGGACCTCATATGTGGAAAGCAGGGCTTAACTGCTGCGCTATATCCACTCCCCTATCTCTACTTTCAAGAACAACGAAACTGCAAACAATTTATTTAGTTAATTTTACTTAAGGATTTTGGAAACCTTTCTATAATTCTTTCCATAAAATAAACTATGTAAAAGTCAACAAACTAGAAAAAATTAACCTAGTTAAGTGGTATAGTCTGTTGCTTGTTATATCCCTTAAAGTGGTTAAATTGAGAAAAGTATGGCATAGGGAAGCGGGTGTGGCTCAGTGGATAGAGCCCCCGTTTACCATATGGGAGGCCCGGGTTCCCGTCCCGAGGCCTCCTTGTGAGGGCAGGCCGGCTCGCGCGG
>JAQZBX010066344.1:0-16132 GCA_029593785.1 Cabassous unicinctus
TAAATAGAGTAAATAAATAAATCTTTAGAAAAAAAAAAGTAAAACCATAGAAATAGAAAAATAAAATAAAGTTGACAAATTTTTAAAAAAGAGGCAGTGCCTCTTTTCTTATACTGGTTATTGTTATAAAGGCAGACCACTATGGCCATAGTGATAAGCAATTATTACCATAGAGACAGTTGAAACAGAATTTTTTTTTCTTATTCACATATATTCACTGCAAAATCTTTCTAAATCAGCTCATAGCAAATCAGTAAAAGGACATCCAGTATATATACCAATTTCAGTCATTTCAAAGACTTATCTCTTAAACCAATAGATACCAGAGATAATATTTTACAAAATACAAAATGTATTTTCATTTGACTTTAGATTTTATCTTTGTATTTATGGATATGTCTGAGACTATCGGGGAAAAAAAATTGAAGTCAAGACCTATTTTCAAGTTCCAAGGCCTACAGAGATCTAAGAAGCCTGTAAATTTCCGACATGGTCCTCAGGCTCAATCTCGTCTATGAAAGCCTTTCTCTAGTTAGAACCCTCTGCCAGTTCTCTTGAACTGAAGCAAAGCACCAACCTGCTTATGCTTACTTGCTCTTCAAAGTTTCCCTTAAACATAGACGTAATCAACACCTTCTGTGCAGAAATTCAGATTCTTTATAGAGAATAATTAAAGTAAACTCAGAACCCAAAATGTTTGTGGCTAGGTCTATGTGTCAACATGTGAAAGCCATAAGAATTTTGGTCTCTTTTCTTACCAGTAATTCAAATTTTTAAAAGTTGTGGTTTTCGATTTGAGGACAGCTTTCACAATCCACATCCAATACACCAAAATGTACCAGCAAATCATGAATCTTTACCATCTCTGTTACCTTCATTTCATCCTTTAGGCCTTAAATTACTTTCTCATGGGTATGCGCAGCTGTGGTGGACATCAACTTTTCCTCTGCTTTTCTTATTTACATTACCAATGCTGAATTATTGTGCATTCTATACGTGGTACAATTTCCACTGGGTTTTGTGTGATCTCCGTAAGGTTTTCTACACCATAAGCACTTTCCCCAGTAAATATAAAATAAGACAAAAGAAATGATGTGGCTCAGAGACAAAGATTTGTTCTTCTCTCTAGGCATTCTATGTTAGACGATGATGAAGAGAAGGAGACTGGATAAATAAGTTCACAAAATTTCATGTCTAAGATTTACTGTAAAAGATTTATGAAAGGTGTATTTCAGACATATCCTTTAAAATGTGTAATTAGCCAGAAAAAAACAATTTTAAATTTCCTAATAAAGTAGACATACATGAAGAATATTACAACAAAAGCAAAAATGGTCAGGATTATTTTACCATGACATAGAGATACAGAATATAAGAGAAAGATTTCCCTAGAGTCACATAAAAAAAACTACACTGAAGTTCTTTATAAAACAGAAGTAGGTTAAAGTGTGGTTGGCTGAGCAAAATAATGAAACAAATCTTTAACTTTCAATTACTAAGGCCCAAAGGGGGAGAAATGCATCTACTCTGAATGAGAATTACTGACATAGGACAAATTGCGTGAGTGCCCTTAAAACTCAAGCGTCAAGGTTGTTAGGAAAATGTGATATAACATGCTGGTCAGATATAAGGGATACTTTACCAAATCTTGTCTTGGAAAACCTTTGGAATAAAAGGAAGGAAAAAATAAAAACATTTCCCATACATTGTACTTAAATGGCACTTCTGGCAAGAGTTCCTTTGCATGACAGCTAGTGTCTAATACTAGAGAATTTTCATTAAAATACATAAACAAATAATTTACACATAAGGTATTGCAAGAAAAGAGTTTTTCCAAAATAAAAATATGTAGATTCTATTCTTTCTTAATGGCAAATTAAGCCAGGATTTAAAAAGTAAAAGCTGTTAAAACAAGATCTGGAGCCTATTCGAGAGATTCACAGCAGAGGAGTCATTAGGATTAGAGTTCACTCATTCTTGAGGCCCCATGACTTTACAAATAGAAGAAGAAACAAAAAACTGGTAGGGAAAGTAGGACCTATTTCATTTAACTGGCAGCTCAAGCTGAGTTAAAGCTTTACAAAGTAGTTTTAATGAATAATTTTATTCTAGCCTCAGCCCAAGGTTTTGGATGGTAGAATGGTGACAGGATTCTGACAGCGTCTAAGGATAAACTGTTCCACCTCACTGAGAGGAGTAAAAATGAAATTGGCTTAACTGTAAGAGCAAGGATTTGTGTTGGACAGAGGACAAAGAGCAAATGAAAAACCAATGAAAAGAAGCTTGCTTTAAACTTTAGAGACATTTAAGTCATTGCCAAAGCAGGTCCTTGGTATTTCTTACCGGTATGGCTTTCAAAAGCTGTCCTATCTATGTAGCTGAGCTCTTAGAGATGCAGTGGAGACATTTCCTTGAACCCTCTCTTTCACACACTATTTCTACTACTGAACCCTGTCAGATCAACCATCAAAATACATCCAGCATGTGACCTCTTCTTAACATTTCCACTGCCACCTGGTCTCTCACTTGGCTTATTGTTCCAAACTCCTTACTCGTCTCTCTGTATCCACTTGTGCCTCCTACAGTGTATTATTCTCTATTCAGTAGTCAGAATTATACTTTCAGAACATAAATCAGATATTTCACTTTTCTGTTTAAGTTCTCCGGTGGTTTTGCCTTCCCATTCAGGCCTATAAGAAAAAGGCCCTCCACCATCTAAATTCTCACTCTCTCTCTGACTTCATATCCTCTATATCCTTCATATCCTCCCACTGTCCCTCCAGCATCACTGGCTTCCTCTGGTTCCCACAATATATCAAGCACATGGATGCATGACAGCCTCTGTACTTCCTATTTCTTCTCTTTGCAGGGTCCTGACATGTATGTCACTGCCTCACGTTCTCAAGGCATCCAAGTCTATGACCAAATATCACTTCTCTGATGAGGGGCCTTCCCTGATCATCCTATCTAAAATAGCACTTCTCTCTCTCTTCAATCTCCAACCCCTTATTTCTCTTTATAGCACTTATAATCGCTGGACATGTTATATAGTATTTGTTTGATGTTTGTCCCTGCACTGTAGAACATAAGTTTCACCAGAGCAAAAGCTTTGTCTGACTTGTTTTTTTTTACTGCTAAACCCTCAGAACCTAGAAGAGAACCTAGTGCATACTTGTAAATGAATGTCTGAGACCTCAAAAAGACAATAGAAATTCATGAATCATTCCCAATCTACTATACTGACATTAGGGACCATCTAAAACTAGGGCTCTAAAATGGGTGGAAGAGAGCCAATCAACATTCCCTCAGTAGTATGCTTCACTTGCCACTAGCAGGATCTGACATGGCCTTTCACAGCAATCTACTCAGTGTCTCCAGCTTCAACAATTTGGACTATGTGGATCACAGAAAATACAATAAGGTAATTCTATTAAATGAGGAATAACCAAAGAACTCATGATGCAGCATACCATTCCAGATCATAGTTTAAAACTATGTTTAAACTACTTATTGTCTCAAGGGAGTCAGCATGTTAGCACCACAGAGGAAGAGGTATTTTTAATTTTCTCTTTTTGACCTACAGAAAAACATGCCACTTTCTTCACGTGTCTAGCAGGAGTGGTAGAAAAGCAATAGGTGGAGGTAGAACCTGATACTTTCAAATGCAAGTCTAGCTTACTGAACAGACGTCAGGTGCTACAAATAAACCAAAAAGATGTTAAATCATGTATTTCTCAGACTTGGTGTAAACTGATTACAAGTGTCTTATTTTTAAAAGAAAGAAAGTTAAACAAGTGATGGAGATGTGTGAACCACAAAACTAAGCAGTAAAAAAAGGAAAATAAGCCTGGAAAGAGAAGCAACTTCATTTTTATAATTACATCATCATATTGAAGGTTGATATTGAAGAACAAGATATTTACTCAAAGAAATGATTAAATTTTACCAGTGAATGTAAGAAGTCACATAGATTTGATGCTGATGAGAAGGCATTTTGCAGATGGTGGAGATGTCAAAATTGTATTATACCTTTCTTCAGATTGAATTTGGATTCAATTTCAGAAAATATCAAGTATGAATGTTCATTTGGAAAAGACCAGTATTTCATATTTTCTAAACCAAGAATTGACAGTAATATTTAGCTGGTGAAAGAAAAATGCCTTAACTCTAATGTTTTCAAGGCACTGGCCTTATTGGATCACTAGAGAAGAACTGAACCTATATTTTTCAGAATCTTATATCTGTTAAGGCTTATACATACAAGCAATTTTTGAAATTTCTTATAGCTAATAATTATATCATCTTGTATGTGGGGATATTATTAGCCCACAAACATTCACTATTTATCTGATGTCAACTTTGAATAATTCCTGTGAAACAGTTGTGAGATAGCAGTAAGTGGGTGGAGTAACATTTATCTGAGCAAATAAAAGTCTTAGAGATAAATGTATAAAAATGTTAACAGTGTGATCCATTGAAACCGCCTAAAGAGATCTGAAATTTAGGTCACGTTACTTGCGTTTGCACTTTTCCTAGAGAAATTTCATGTTATACCAGCAGCTATCACACAAGATTTTACTCAACTCTAACACTCTAACCTTCATTAGCAATTAATATTAACTATAGTATTCATTTTGAAATTTTCGTCCTTTCTGTTAATTACATGACACTGATCTTATACTGCCTTGTTCTGGCTAGGTCTGACCATTCTTACTCTGACACCTGCCCTGATACTTTGTTTTTAATATAGGCATTGCAATATGTCTCTTCTCTCTTATTACTGTCTCAATAATCTAAAGCACTTTTATGGCTTTAAATATTACTTGTATGCATTGATTCTCAAGTTTGCATCCATATATATGACTTCTCTGCTAAACCCCAAGAACTCCTTTTCTTTCTCACTTGGAGGTTACATTTGCATCTACATATCAATATATGGATGATACTCTCAAATGTTTATCAAATAACTATAACCTCAACTCCTTTCCAACAACCCAGTCAGTTTGGGAATTCTATCAATTCCACCCTCAAACAAAGTTTCAAATTCATACCTACATTTTGGTTTCTATTGTTATTACCACTAATTCAAGTCTTCATAACCTTTTATATAAATTACTATAGAAAGTTTTCTAACTACTGTCCCTGTTTAGAGTCTTTCCCAATCTCAGTAAATTCTATATTCTGCTACAACATGGCCTACCAAAATACAACTCTAATCATTCCAAGTTTCAGTGGTTCTATATTTTCTTAGAATTCAGACCCATCCCCACCATGTCTCAACATGCCTCTCCAATTTTATGCCACTTCTGTACACTTGTGTTTCAATTAAGATCATCACCCAAACACAACGTCAACTTTGACATCTCTATACCATCTCTGCTAAAAGAATATCCTGGAATGTAGCCCATCTCTTTGCAACTCACTGCCCTTAATTTTTGATTGTCAAAAATTCAGCCATCCTTCAAAGTCTACACTAAATACTTCATTTCTTAGGAAGCTTTTCTATACTCTTCCACAGAAAAACGTCTCTTGTAATGAATTTCCGTAACATTTGGTTTATATGACACATGCCAAATTTAACTCGATATTTTATTTATTTGTGTTACTCTTTCATTTTCACACCTAGTCTGCAAACTCCTTGCAGACCAGGAGATTTTTCATTTATTTCTATGTCCTGAATCACTTAGAAAAGTCTGCATTTAGTAAAAGATAAATTCTTTCTTTTTTTACTGAACATAGTAGTGGACTAGCAATATGCAACACATCACTGATCTTCCTTGAATTCGATTTGATGAATGCTATTCAAGTTCCAAGTCCAACACTAAAATAATTAATATCTAAAGAATAGGTCATTCTTATTAATGAATAAAGCAAATATAATATGCCATAGGAAGTTATGTGGGAGAGGGATGACTAAAACAAAAAACAAAAAACAAAAACAAAAACGAAACATTCTACTGTAACTTAAGACAAATCTTTAGACCAATGGAGATTCACATATATGCTCTGTCATTCCACTCATTTAGGATCCCATATATTCTATTCTGGTTTTGGAACTGCAAACAGCTGGGGCACAAGAAATGTACTTTTTTTCCTTTTCAGTGTTTCATGTTTTTTGTTTTATGTTACTGCCTCCAAAAGATTCAAATATGTATCAGTAATCGGTCTAATTTTTATCCTTAATCCTAGTATTTACTAAAAAAATGGACAGTTTCAAGAAGTTGAGACTGGTTAACAAGGCACAGAGGACTTGTAAGGGACTGAAGAGAAAACATTTGGGGAGAAAATAGAAAGTCTGAATAATTCTTTAAGGAATATTTTCTTGAAGAAAAAGAACTTTAACTCAAATAATATTGTGATATGGTTCTCCATGACCTAATTTTAAAAATATTAATACTTTGAGCAATACACATTTTCTGCTAAAACATAAAACTTTGTACCTGGACAGCCAGCAAATTTAGAACACTTAGTATACAATTTTAAAATGAAATGAGACATATTTTGAAATTTGAAATCTCTCTGTAGCATATCAATGAATATTCATTCATTCATTCATGCATTCATTTATTCACTTAGTAATTACATTAATTATTTAGCAATGTTTATTCTTTACTAAGTTTTGATTAATGTACTTATGACAAATATGTGTCTATTTTAATGTAATAGTCATATTCGAATATGAAAAAATAACTACTCAACTGAATATCAATTATTTTATAAATGCATTGGCATGTTTTAACATCTTTACTAGTAGAAATATTTTATCCAAGCTTTGTGTTATGCTTTCTGAGAGCATTAATCTTTTGAGAATTTGATCAAAGATCTGGTCCTGCTCTGTAGATAAACGAACATGCACACATATACACTAGTGAATTAATAGATTTTTAGCCTCTACAAGCTTTCATTTGTCAAAAGTTGATACAAGTTGGGGCATTTTTCAGATAAAAGAAGGTTCAAACCTTTTCTTTTGAACCATTTTTGAAGAAAATCTTTCTAAGTTATGCCATCCATTTCCCTTAATCAGATTACAGGAACTTGTACCTTGATGAATAAAGGTGATCATTTTAAACATCAATTATTATGTGAAGTTTTTGAACTAATGCTCTGAAAAGTGAGGCATGAGGAGTTGTTTGTTCCCACAAAATGGACTCCATACTCTGTTGCATGTTTTAAATTTTTTTTGTCCTTAATGTTTCTGCATTTCACCTATTCTATTTGCTCCGTATGTGCCTTGAATAGTTCGTGCTCTGCTTCCAAGTTGTTTTATCTCAACCAAGAGCCAGAAATCAGAAATGCTGAAACTATATTTAAAATTAAAACAAAATAAATAGGACATCAGCAAGGTTCTGAGACCCTCTATTTAAATTGTATGGACTTTATGATATTTATTCTTTGACTGTTAACTCTCTTTCTCTTGGAACTTATTATCCACATTCCAGAAAAGTGAGGTGGCTATATAAATAGGTTCTATGAAAAAGTCATTTTAATCTCTCTAAAAGAAATGAGTATGTTTTGCATTTCTTTAAGCAGTCTCAATGTAACACACTCTGAAGAAAATGGCAATAAGAAAAGCAATCTTTCTTAGTTTCCCAGTATCTATTCATCATTCACATGTTGCATGCATATGTATGTGTGTGTGTGTGTGTGTTCAATAACAGATAATTACTATTTGGATTTAGAGTGTATGAAGAATGAGTGCCAACTCATGTGTTTCACAATTCACTACTGTAAAATGTTCTCAATGCACAGCCTTGTTCAAAAATATTAGAAATATCAGACAATACAGTATACTCATGTTCTATATATCCTAACATCAAATTGGATAACATGAAGAATATGAATAGTAAGTGATTATTACTCATATTATTCAATTTTATACTAACAGATATACTTTGTAAAACCCCGAAAAATTATGGAGAATAACTTTCCATTCCAGTCATTAAAGTACTATAAGTCAGATTCTGGGCTTGTATTAGGGGAAATCAACAACAAATAAGATCTCTTTTGAGTGGCCAGTAAACTGTTTGGGATTTTTATTCACGGAACACAACCCCTTCATATGAATGAAGTATGCTATATTTGCAATCAGAAGGCTGAACAATCATACTGTCCTTGCACAAGATTGAAGACAAGATGACAATATAGGACAATATTGACTGTATTTGCATCATTAAATTGTTGAGTTACTGTATTTAATAGACTTAAAGTTTTGTGATAATAAAGGTATTAGGCAAATCTGGATAATAATCTTAATGCAAAAAATAAAACACACATTTTCCAAATATATTAACTTGGTAAATCAAAAGAAAGGTAAAGAGGAATAAATGTTTGCAAGTTTTAAAAGACATTTATGGAATTAATATAGCAAATTGAATAGAGAATTTGATATGCTCTTTTTTCCTGAAGCAGCCTAGTTTAACTTCAAGTTTAATTTTATTAGACCCTAGATTGATTTTGTGTTTTACAGTATTTTCCAAACTCATTCTGAACAAATGCCATGTATTGATCTGATGTTTTTAAATAGCAATACTGTTTAGAATTAGATGTTAACATTTACAAGAAGAACAAGAAAACAATAGGTCTTTGTTTTTTCTCCCCCATTTTACTTGTAAATTTCTTTGTCAACTCTTCAAACTGGGACAGTAAATACCCTTCTTAACTCCTTTCTCATCCACCAGAGAAGGCACAAGGACCTTAGGAGAGTGGTTCCAGTTTAACTGACCAGCATCACCGGAATCTCTCTAGTTTCTTTCTTCCATGTTCCCTGAAACCTATAGCGCACCATGCTAACCCTTTCCTTCAGTTTTTGTTTTCCTCTCATCGTCCAGCGCTTTTGGGTTGGACATTTCATTTGGATTTTCTCTAATTTCTGAGTCCATCCTTCAACAAAGATACTTTCTTTGGTCCCTTTTTTCCCTCATCATCTAATAGGAAGGAGCAACTCACTCCATTTCTGCCTGAACCAGCATAAACTGCTGGACAGCCAGTCAGGGGAGAGGTCTGGGCCCTCACACTGGCTCAGAAGGGGCATTAAGAGATCAATCTATTCATGTTGCCTGAAGAGGGTATGTGGGCAGGAAACTTCCTCTGTTACATAGACTTTCCTCAATTGAAGACTATTACCGGTCGTTAGCAATAGCCCATTACAATCTGAGGTCACCCTAGTGGAACATATTCTAGAATCAAATGAGTCCTTGTAGTACTGAAAAAGAAATCAAGTGTAAAATAAGCCACCGAAAGCCTTAATCATAAAAAAATTATGCTCTGTACCACTCCCACCCCCCAACAAGTTGATATGCCCACCAAGGTAAGTCTCTTCCTGATCCAGAAACTAAAGCTTATCATCCTGTGAATAGGAAAGAGGTAAAATATATTTATTTAAACGCATTACTTGCTATAGTTCAGTGGCCTTTATGTGAAGACTACTAAAGCAAGACAAATGAAAGAAAATCTTTTTGAGCCTCAGTAACATTATGAGAGGAAGCTTTAAAGAAATGAGAAAACTGTAAACCTATCTGAATTCAATATGAATAATATTTAAAACGACCATTCCTTTGCTCTGGTCATTTTTTCCAACTACAAAGAGAAATGTGCAATTTGATTAATGTAATTGTTGTTAGCGCAACGTAATTGTGACAGGGTAAAAGTGTGTGTCGGTTTTGCTCACTGTGTAATTCTTCCTTATTGTGACTGAGTGTTAAAGGCGAATAGTGAAGTAAGTTTTCACTTTATGTGATCTTTTCTTATGGAATCTATTACAGAGGGATCTGAGAGATCCACCGTGTCCTTGAAGCTACTCAGGAAAACTTCAGTGGCAGTACTGGCTCCATCATCATTACCCTTAAAGCACTCTGAACTGTTCTATAACACACACAGATTCAGCACCTGCTTGGGATACCTCGCAAAAATGTAACGGCGTCTTTATAAACAAACTGTGGAAGGTTGTCAGGACTTATTTTTTTCAAGCATATTGGATAGCAATGAGCATTTGATAAACAGAAAAGCAGCACATATTCTCCCTTACATATACATATGCTGATACACACAAGTAGGCCTACATATATTTATAAAAATATATGCAGATGCATAAAATATGTGTACATGAATATGTATATGTGAATATGTGTGTGTGTCTGTGTGTGTGTTTGTAATGTATATGTGGTTGGGCTTATCTAAAAATCAAATGCTAAATATAATGTTTACTCACATACTTGAAGATATGAACAATGGATATTACATATATAAATATACAGGATAAATACTTGCAATTTTTTTAATTTCAGAAAGATTTTGGGAAAAAATCCTATTTCTTACCTACATTTCCAGTCATTAAGTATGAATTCTGAAAGTCCATCATCCCCATTCCAACAATGTGTATAAAATCTTCAATCACCTGCATTAACTCTATTGAACCTGGATAAATCTACAAAAATAAGCAATGTTTAGATGGAATAAAAAGTATTTCAAAACTATATAATGAGGTAACAAATGAGCTCCTGTGTATTTTAAGAAACTCCTGCCAACAGCTGTGCTTTTTGAATTACTAGTTGAAAAAGGTATCATATAGCAAGAACTCTGGAGGTGGTATGACATAGTGATTAATCCTCAGTAAATCTGAGTGATTTCCTATTCAAAAGTATGACTTTACTTTTGATGGGCTCCTTCCATCACATACGTATAACATAGAACAAACAATGAAATTAGGCTCTTTACATTCATTCTCATCATGTTGATATTTTTTTTTTAAATTAAGTCAATTGCATAATTAATAAATATATTGAGAGAAATATTTATAGTTTAATTATTACAATAACCAACATATGAAGAAGCAGAAGCTCAAGGAGGTTAAACAATACACCTAGGCCATGCTGTGTTTTACTGACGGCTGAAGCAGGATCGAAATACAGGGCTAATTCAAATACAGTGCTATCTGCCTCAACGGCCCAAGTATTTTTCCCATCAACATGCCACCTCATGCACCGCAAGTTCTTGACCTGGTTCCGGTAATGAATAGCTCATAGTGTGTGCAACATTAAGGCCATTTAAAAGGCCACATGAATTTTAGCATGTTTAAGCCATAAAGTTTATAAAGTCAGCCTGCATTATATGGCCACATTGGAGCAGAAAGTCTTTTGAAGTTAGGTTCATTTCTTTTAGCCATTCAGCATTACTGCAGCTTCTAGCCATAAATATTAAGTGGATTAGAGTTCTAGCTGCTTTGTATGTGCAAAGGCTAGTGCAAAAGGGGAAAAGAGACTGATCAGCAGGAAAGTACACAGTAAGATCTGGAAAGAGACTGGAATAGGAGGAAGAAGGGGTGAGGTAAGCAGGTAGCAGGCACAGTGTGGGTATTTTACAGGGGCTTGTGGTTGCACCTGATTAAAAATCAGACATTGAGTATCCAAAAATATTCACATATACTTGAAGATACATGTGTGTGTATGTGTGTGTGTATGCAGGTGTATGTGTACATGAATATGTGCAGGCAAATGTTCTAGAGCAGGGGTTGGCAAGCTTTGTGTAAAGATCCAAATAGTAAATTATTTTCAGCTTTGCAGGTCCTGTGGTCTTTTGGAACTACTCAACTCTGCAATTATAGGCAATATGTAAATGAATTACTGTGTATATATTTCAAAATTTTATT
Organism: Cabassous unicinctus; assembly: GCA_029593785.1. Lineage (NCBI taxonomy): Eukaryota > Metazoa > Chordata > Mammalia > Cingulata > Chlamyphoridae > Cabassous > Cabassous unicinctus. The sequence continues at coordinate 11,645 of JAQZBX010066344.1, forward strand.
TACAAAACAGGTGGAGGGCTTCATGTGGTTCACTGGCTGCAGATTGCTGACCCTTGCTCTAGAGACATATGAATTTTCAGTATAACTTGAAAATAGAGAACATAACATCGTGACTGAAATAGCTAATGACTTCTCAACTCTAACCACTGTGGTAGTGTATAAAATAGTGTTATTTGGACTGTAGTCTTCTTTTCACTTTAATGTACTATGAATTTAGTAGGATGCTTTATCTGAGCATAGTTTGACCCTTTATAACTGGAGCTGATGGGTAGCTTCAAAATTCGGAAATGAACTTTGATGGTTCAAAAGTATAAATTTTCTTTGCAAAACTTTCTGACGTCAGTATTCACCACTTTACTCAGCAAGCGTTCTAAATGCACACAGAGCTCTGTTTTATATTTTATTTTGTTCAGGCTACTCCTCTAAAATAAGATAAGGAAACCCATAAAAGATTATCTTTGGTAGATTTTAAGTATCCTTCATTTCTAGGACATTCACTATATCAACACCGTTTATGTCACCAAATATTGGAGAACCATTTACCATGTGGTAAATTTATGACAGCATCTTTTAGTGAAAGCTACAAAATACTTATTTTTAATTCAAATAATTATTTTTTTAAAATAATAGAATTAAGGATCATTTCTACTTAAAAATATTTAAAAGATAAGAATATTACTAACTTACAGGGGTTTCCATTGACTACAGGAAGTTCTGCCACCATTCATTATTTGTTCAAGTTGGACCTCACAGTAAATAATGCCTTCTGATGAATTGCAGTCTTATTTTAAATAGGGTATTATACATTTGTTCTAAATATATCCATAATTAATAGTATCCAGCATCCTAGAGAGATGTGCTTAGCCTCTGCAGCTGGATTCTAAGGAAAGACACCATTTATTTTTTTACAGTGAGTGAATGAGGCTCTCCTCTAGAATAATGCCAAGGACAAATATCTAATTCAAACTAGTATAGAAAGATGCATTCAGATCTCAAACTAAGGGGTTATTTTGTTATTGCTATCATAAGAAGCTCAGAATTTGTACCTGATAAGGAGATGGCCATACAATGAACTATTTTCAGATCCCCAATCATAATAGGAATAAAGGGCATACCTTAATCCTGAAGGTCCAGAACAGATTTATGAAGGGAAGAAGGACTAAACCTCAATAAATATTCACTGTTTTTTTTTTCAAGATTGCATTGTTCTTTTGGAATTTTTTATGAGTCAAGCAGAAAACTCAAAGAACTTGGTATATTTAGTTAAATTAAATTTAGACAGGATTTTTAAAAACTTGCTTATTCTCCCTTCCTTAAGACCCCTAATCCACTTTCTGTGTAATTAAGAAAAAATATTACTAACCATATGTCAATTCATTATAGCACAAATGGCTGTGTAAGGCATTTAAAAAAATAACTAAACTAATAAGACCACTTGCATGGCAGAAAGAGAAAAAAAATCAGAGCAGAATTTTTTAATGAGAATTCTTGGCTTTGAATAAAAATGTACATTAGATAAAATCCAGATTATATGTAGCAAATGCAAATTATTTTGCTAGTTAATACCCCTTAGTTTGATTTGAAATATTTTGTTTAAGATTTGCTGTTTCCCATAGTCTTTCAAAAGGAATGAAACTGATCAAAGGCATATAGTTACTGTGAATTATATCCTTTAAGTAATTAAGGAATTACTGCTCATTTTTCACATTTATAAATGTCATTCATTTCATATACTGATATGGTAAAAGAGATCACTTGTTTTCTTGAAAATCATTATGATATAATCTAGAATGACTTTTTGATATCTCCTTTTATGTTCTTGGAAGAGTAGGCAATTAATTTCTACATATATTTTTTAAATGTACGGAGCCATCTTCAATTTAAGTCCTGAAATAATCCAAATCTTACCTGTTGTGCGTCTTCCCATTTTTCCTTGTTTTCTTCATCTAGAAGGTTGCTAACTATTTGAAAGAAGTTCTGTGAATTAAATTAGATAAAAGATTTAATATTACATGAGAGAATGTAATATTTCAACAACATGCATTTGGGTTGATTAGGTGGTAAGGCTATAAACAGTTTGCAATATTGCTTTATGAACCTAACATATTATTCTAGAAGATCTCTGAGAATCCATTTCAGCACCATAATTCCAGGAGTTCTACATAGCATCACACCTCAGAAGAAATCAGAATAGGCAAACATATTTTCATTGCAGTTATTTGTTCCATTATAGTCTCTATGTTCTATTGTTATATCATCATATAATTATTCCTTACAAATATGTTTTATACCTTCTGTAATAAAATGCACAGACATTTGTCTTATTACAAATTATCCCGCTAATTACTAACAATGGTTGCCACTTATACTGCTGTTTTGAAGAGCATTACATTGAAGAGAAGACCTTGGACTAGGGGCAAAGCTGAAGCAAGGGACAGGCTCCCTCGGTCGGAATCCTGGCTCTGCCCTTCTTGGCTATTTTACTCTCTCTTAGCTTCAGTTTCCTCATCTATAAAATGGTGGCAATAGAACAACTTATTGCAAAGACGAAATGAAATTTTCTAAGTACCTGACGTATAGCATATGGTAAATGCCCAATAAATCTTAGGGAATTTTAAATCTCAGGGTTTTTAAATTATTCTCTTATACTCCACCGTCCTTCGCCAGTAAGCACAATGAAGGAATGAATAGGCACACAAATAGTTTCCCAGCAAAGCTCCAAATCCCTGCCATCATTTTCCCCCTAACTAATTGTTAAGAACCTAAAGCTTTTTGCTCAGTCTAGCAGTACCACATGAATTTTTGTCTCTCCCTTCTATTGCAGACAGGCACATTTTGGTGTTCGTTCTTCATTCACCATTACACGTTGACAGAGTGGGGCTGGACTCAGCCTTGTAAGTGAACATTTGACACATGAGGTATTTTCACTGTTCTCTTTCACTGCACTGTGACATCAAAACACACGAGTCAGGAGAGGAAAGGCAGTTGGCCTGCTGAGGATGAAAGTGGGTTTAGGGTTGTAAGAGACTCAAGAAGTGCAGCATAAAGCCATAGCCTGGCATTTGTTTAAGCTACACAGACATTGCTTGCTTGACTGCGGCCTCAGAGCCCATCTTTTCTAAGTGGTCTATCCAGAATTTAGCAGGAGCATAGCCTTATACAGAAACATTAGATTAGGACAGGATTCTCTTGAGGGCAAAAATAATCATGATTTTTAGTCTCATCAGTCTTCCTGTCTATCTAGCTTTTTCAAAACAGACCTTTGTTCTAATTTCAAATAAATTCACCTGGGTGTTTTTGAAGAAAAACAAAGTGCTTCATTTCCTCTACTCTCGTAGTTTGAAGCTGTTAGTGTCTATATTTAATTGCCCTATTTGTGCTATTTATTTTTAATAGTTCCTGGCAATCACATGGTTGAAAACATGTTTCTAGTCATAACCTCTATAAAAGTTACAGAATATTTTATGCAACTCTTGAAAAAAAATTGCAAGTCTGTTTTAGGGCCATTTTCAATTGGTATAACCTTTTTGTACGACCAGTCATTTTGCCCCACTTAAAATTTCCTGGTTGGAGTGATAACATTTTAAAGGCTCAGTTCATTGAGCTTTTACTCTACCTATGGGCAGAAAGAATTAACCTTCAAAGTTCTCCAATTGCCTATGGCTGGTTAACTCAGTCAGAGACATGGTGTTAATGAGGCAAAAGTTGCAGATTTCATCCCTGAACATGCCAGTTAGCTGTGCTGAGGCCATGTCTGTGTTCTGCACCCTGAGCCCTGCCAGCTTTCATACAAAATGCATGCTGCTGCTAACAAGAGACATCAGGAAAATGGGAAGCGATGTGTGCAAATGCTTCTCCATTTCTGGGAAGGCAGCTCACAAAGCATGTTTTATTGGCAGTGGGTCAGTGACCCTATGTTGTAGATGAAGGCCAGAGCACACACACAATTCCTTATTAAAAATGATAAATTCAGAGATCAGTGTTTTAAAAATCACCAAATGGCACACATAAAAGCCACACATTACTACAATATCCAATCAACTAACCAAACTGAGTATCTACAAATACTTTGTACCATTCTCCGAGGCCAATAAATTGGGCTTTATGAAATCAGTTGCAAAGCAGGTACACAATAAAGATTATGCCACAGAACATGTTCTCCTTCTATCTTACTGTCGATAGGATTCAGGAACCATCAGCAGTAACACTATAACGGGGCTATGGAGGGTACGGTAAGCCAAGCTTGAATATCTCTGGTGGGGGGGGGGTGTGTGCATGGGAGGAGGAAGTCTTTCTTGTTCACCAGTGTATCCTCAGCACATACAATCCTGGTTCATAACAGGTATTTAATAAAGTTCTAAGTTAAAGGCAATAATAAAGCTATAAAATCGATACCTCAGGTTTTCAAAGAACCCCAAGCACCATTCCTCTGAGCTGACACTGCTCTCACATGCATTGAAAAAAATTGATTTTATATATATATATATA
>JAQZBX010066345.1:0-16128 GCA_029593785.1 Cabassous unicinctus
TAAGCCAAAACAACATATTATTACAAATGATAGGCAGAAGGAGGTATTTCAGCTGTCCTCTGCAAAGCCAGATATTAGAGAGCTTTGAAAAAATGAAAAACAATGCACTCTTCTCAAATTCTTTTTGTTTTGGAAAAAATAGTTTCCATTAAAAAAATATTATGTTAACATGTAATGGGTTTACTATTGTCATTTCAAAGGAATACATATTTATAAATTTCTCAGTTTTAATTTCTATTATGGTACATATTGATAGATAAAACCCACATAACCAAAAGCTCTCAATAATTTTATATGCTTCTTCCTCTTTGGGCCACCCAGGCCTACATGTCAAAGGGATTCTGGGTCTTGGCTTTGTTCTCTTTCTGTGGGAAGTTGAGAAAGAAGGCTGAGCCTGGCCAGCTGTCTAGGATCTGAATGTACCTCAGCTCCTGGGAACTTTCCCTGGAAAGCTGTCAGACAGAACATTAGGTAAAAAGAGGGTTTTGTACTTCATGTTCTCTGGTTAAATGCAACCCCAGCCTGAAGTAGAGCATTCAGGTAGAAAACTCATTCCCCACTGAGAGAACCCCGGCAGAAGGACCTGGCATCTTCCTTTGTGGGGCTATTTTGTTCTGAATGCATCTTCTTTGGTGTGAATTGACAAAGACAGTTCATGGTCTTCTACAAAATAAGCAATCCATGTCATGTGAGGGAAAGGATTCTGGGTAAGAAGTGTTTCTTTGGGGAATGGGAAAACTTCCGCTGTCAATCCCTGAAGAAGCACTTAGGTAGCAGCACCGCCCATTTCAGGGTGACAGGTGGTAGAAGATAGGGGTTGCTGTGAGGCAGAAAAGCATCTTACTCCATTTGAGCAGCAAATCAAGCTCTATGTGTGTGGTTGATAATAGACGCGGCCAACATGGGTATCCTCATGTTCAAATCTAATTCCTTTTTCATCTTTAAGGTGTGAGTTAAGAGACATTTTCTTCTCTCAAGCGTCATTAGGCATTCAAAGACAACCGGGACTGGAGCCTGAGTGCATGGGCAGAGTTTTGGCCCAATGACTTGTAAGGGGGTTTCCAAAGCCAAAGTTCTGAGGTCCTGAGGTGAAACCTTTCTTGCCCCAGGAGACAGTGTCCAGTATTTCCAGACCATTTCCCCTGTTCGAGTCACCACCAGAGTCCTGTACATACAAGATCTCCAGGAGTGGCTACTGCCCTGATTTAGCGAGTTCTGGGCTAAGAGGGAGGAACTGGGCTAGCATGGGATGATGGTCACTGGACCAACAGCTGACCTGCAAGGTCAGTCTGGAGTGGTCCTCCTTGATGGGTCCATGGGGACAGGCTGTTAAATCAGGTGGGCTTTTTAATTACAAGTAACAGAAATGAACTGGGTAATTTAAGAAAAGCAGGAATTCATGAGGATAGGAAGGAGCTCACAGACCCAAAGGGAAGGTGAAAAGCCAACTTGAAAATGGCAGAAGCAGAGCAGTATAATGAGGTGTAATCTCTTCAGGCACCATTATCAGAATAAATCAGCTCCAACCATCTTCAGGCTCTATGTCTCTCTGCTAAGATCAAATTCCCAGAAGAGAGTTGGATTGGCCAGCTTTGGTGATGCGTCAGCCCCTTGGCCAGGAGAGGGCTGGGTACTCTGTTGGCAGTACTTAATGGTTGAGGGTGGGGGGCACAGAGATGGTTATTTTACCAAAGGAAGGTTCTATGGATGACGGGTAGGCCAAACATCAGGCCAAACATCAGACTCCCAATGACAAACCTGCCTTGAGGGATGGCCTGGAAGCCTGCCTGACTTTTAGAGGCAGGAGTCAGAGCCATTCAGCACAAAGCTGATAGTGTGCTGGACAGAAAAAGAGGCGTTTTAAAAAGATTTCATTATAAAATTGGTGATATGCCTAAAGGAGCAGCTTAGAAATCACAGAAAAACCTAGAAAAGAGAATTTCAAAAATCACCTATAATCCCACTACCCAGAGATAACCACAGTTAATTTTTCAGGGTGTTTCCTTCCTTTAAAGGACTCTTTTTAACGTAGCTGAGGTGACCCTGTGTGTATAATTTTGTATTTGACAGTTAAGCACTTAATGTTGATCCAGCAACCGCCAGAGGAGTTAAATTGGCCCAGCGAATGGACTTGACCAGTTGCTGTCCCATCTGGTACAAGAGGCAAAGAACCTCTTTGGCCCATAGTTCTGCCCACACTGGGGACTAAGCATCCACTTTACCCAGACTGGGCTCCCCATCCCAGAATGGGTGCCATTTGGACACTGGCCATGGTGGAGGCACTTCTGCAGACACAGTCCTGGATAAGGAAGAGTCCACCTCCACGTTAGAGCCCAGGGGAAATGCTTGTGTTTATGTGTCAGGCAACGCTGACCACAGAGCTTTCCTGTGGATGGCAGCAGGCTCTGATGAGTTTCAACATTGTCCTTCTGACACCAATAGACCACATTTCCCTCTGATCTTTAAAGGAAACACTACCTTGATTTAGTCACTGGAAATAATGTCAAGGATATGCTTCATGATGGAGTGAAATCACTAGTAGAGTTGGATAGTGGGAGAACCTCCATTGGAATATAGCTATAACCATCTTAATAATGTACCATGTATACACAGATGTGTGTATTCAAATTCCTGAACCTGTGTATTTAACAATCCAAAACGGAGAGCTTGTCTGTTTTAACCTTTGCTGACATTTGCTAATGGATAGAAGTCAAGGTGACATAAGAGTTCAGAAGTCTATTACTTGGAAGTAGAGAAATCTGTACAATTTCTGCAATGAACTCTCAGCCAAGAGTAGGCCATTTTCCTAGTAACAGAGCCCACCCCTCAAAATTGAGTGAGATCACCCTTGAGAGACTTCAGCATTTGTTCATGGAGGAGGATTATTCAGTTTTGTATTTTGACTCATTCCATGTGACTCCAGGGACCAGCCTCCCATTATAAAACCTCCAGGGAAACTTCTTTTCATTGCCTAGCTACTTCATCTGCACAGGAAGGGGCCTCCTAGGTCAAGGCCGGTGGGGAACACTGAGACCCACTTCACTTGGTCTAGTGGCACCCAGGGACTTCAGCTTAGGGGGCTCTGGCCTATCTGATTAACTCCTATGAGCCTCTCATGAGCAACTTGATTTTCCCCATTTCTTGTTATTGTTTCTTGGGACTCTGCCTCCACCCTCTGCTATTCTCAATCTGTTCCTTCTCCTGAATGGTCTTGTCCATGTCCAGGATTCCAACTGTCTATGACATTGTAAATTTCCTTCTCTAGCTTTTTTAAACTCTAGCTTTTTCTCGAGTTTCAGACCTACCTATCCACAGGCTTCTACACATGTGTACCTCCTGTTTGGCATGTCCCCTGAAATTTTTGTTCTGCCTCATACCTCAGTCAAGGACAACATGATTTTGCCAAGCTAGAAACCTGGGTGTCATTTCTGATCTCTTCCTCACTCCATCCTCATTGTGTTCACTATGTTCTGTTTAATTCACACAAATAATGTTTAAGCATCTCCTATGTGCCAGGTGTTGTGTTAGGTAGCTAATGGTAGGCAAAAGTAGACAAGATCCCTGCCTTCATGGGCTTACAGTCTAGTAGGGGAAACAAATGGTATAAAAAACTGCACAGAGTTATGAGAGTGTTTAGTCTGGGGGATAAGAGTGGTTTTAAGAGGAGATCTGAAAGATGAGTTAGGAGTTAACTAGGCCAAATTTGGGTGGGTGGGAAGTTAGATTTCCAAGCATGTACTTAAGTCCTGAATGAGGTGGAAGGAGTGAGACTTCAAGGCCATTGTGGCTGGAGTGTATGAACTATCATAGTTACCATGGAGTAGAGACTGGAGAGGTAGGCAGAGGCCTTGTTGTTCAACACCTTGTAAGGATTTTAACCTTTCTAAGAAAACAGAGGAGATGTTGAAGGGTTTTAGAAGGAGGATATGTATGTGAAGGCTGACAAATTTCTATCTGAAAATCACTCTGGCTGCAATGTGGAGAATGTACTGGATGAGGACTCGGCAGCTATGGGGAGAAGCAATCCCAGGTGTCTTCTTTGCCATCCCTATAGCCGCAATTCCCAGACTTTCATAGTTTTTTGCCTTCCATCAGAAGACACTTCTAGAGTTGCCCCCTCACGACAAACTGTCAGTGTGGCTGCCTGACTTATTTCTCAACTTCTCTTAATAGAAGAAAACTGGTGATTCTTCATTGTACTCAAAATAAAGTTCAAAATCCTTAGTTTGTCCTACAAGTCTTTATCTCCCTCTCTCTCATCATATTCAACCACTTCTCAAGTACCTCATGGCTTAGCCCAGATAAAGAGGGTTTGAGACTTGGATAGCAGTTTGAGGGGAAAGGATGAGAGGAATAAAAGTACCGTGAGCTGAGGCTGAAGCTGAGTCCAGGTCCAGGAGGCTGATCCCACTGAGGGCACAGAAAACTGGGAGAAGGTGGGGTTTCAGGCAGTTGGCTTCAAGCAACTTCAGTTGGCTACAAGAGTATCAACGACCAATGCTTGGGAATCAACTAGGGTCAGGGATGAAGCATCTGGAGGCTTGGACAAAAGACTAGAGGTACAGTTGCTAGGAGGTAGTAATGGAGGGCAGGATCCTGACCACTGAGTGATGAGAGCTTAAGATCAGGTCCCTGGCCACTGGAGAACTGAGGTTCCAGGAGTGCCAGGACCCCAGCTAGCAAAGAGCAGGACTCCAGTGACTTGGAGCCCACGAGGTCAAGGGCAAAGGCTGACTTGAGTATGATTTGATAAGGAGAAGCACAGGAAAACTCTTTTTCATTCCACCTGCCTTGAGTCAGACTGAGTCATAAAGTATAAGGGACAAAGAAAGCTAAGCCTCAAGCCAGGGCTAGAGTCAGAAGGACACAGAGAAAGGAACTGGGCAGCCTCCTCCATCACCCATGTCCAGATCAACACAGGATCAAGACAAACAGTCACAGCCACAGCTAGTGCTTGGAGCACACACAAGTCAGACATTAAAGTTTAGCCCCATGAACCCCCAAAAGCTGTGTTTGCTTGAGGAACCCATCCAATTTCAAAGTGAATGAAATCTCAACGGTAGTGTGGTTCTGAGAGTGGTTTTGTAACTCTAGGAGGGTCTCTGGAGACGGTAACTGTTTACAGTTCACATGGTAACCAAAAGACTATGACATACTTAGAGGGCAGTGAGGTCATAGAACACAAGCTTTAAAGTAAGTGAAGCATGTGTGCTTCATTTAATTTTAAAAGAAACTTCTGAGAAGAGCTTAGAACAATTTTTTTCCCCCGGAGTGCCAATTCCCAAAGGTACTCACAGAACAATAAGGTGTGACTGTAATGGCTGCACTGAGTTGTCTTTTGGACAGCGTTAGAAGGGACATAAAGAAGGTGGACAGAGAACTAAGGCAATTGAGATGCATCGACGAACTTAGCACACGATGCCTCTGCGACTTATACATGCACCCATATTGCTGTTGTGACTTGCACCCATATCCGTACTGCCTGTGCTATTCAAAGAGATCACGCTCTTGTGGCCTGTGTGATCTCTATCCGTGTTGCCTGTGTGATGTCAAGCTTTACTGTCTTCGACCATCCCTCAGAAGTTTGGAGAGGAAAGCCATTAGAGCCATAGAGGATGAAAAGCGAGAGCTTGCCAAGTAAACTTATTTTCAGACTTTTATAGTTGGTATAGTAGCCTTATAAGTTGGGATAAGGAAAAAAACTTGACAATCAGTACGTGAACAAAACGAAGGGGTTCATGTTAATGACTCTGGTGACTCAGCAAAGATTTAAGAAAAGAGGGGTAAATGGGTTCATGATGGGAACTGTAAGATTCTCAAAAGACAAGGTAATGACGTCGATTGGCAAGGCTGCTGGTGGTTTATAGCAGGAGTGCCAACATGATAAATAATGTGGCTTTAATGAGGCAAAGAAACAGGGGATGTCATTAAAAAGCTATTGGTAGCAGCGAGCTGAACATTTTTCCTGGTTATGAGTAAAGTGAGTTGAGTGTATTTGGACTTACAGAAATGACTACGGGAAAAGTAATAATAATTGATCAAATCCGTAATGTCTGCCAGAGGCTTTAAGAGCATTGGAGAAATTGAACAAGAGAAGCATTTCCTTGGTTTTGTAGGAAAACCTTTCTCCCTTCCCCCAACTTTGAATTTCAAGACAAAGACTTGAAATTCATCTGGAATTGTCTATTATATTGGCCTCCTATCCAGCTCTCTTCAAGATTGTACAAATAAACCACAGAAATGAGAGACATAGCTTTCAGAATAGATTTGAAAAGGTTTTAATTGAATTGGCTAATTTAAAAAAATTCTTTACAATTTTTGGGGTTTGATTACATTTTCTTTATTGCCTGGAGAAAGTCTTCTTTTTCTAATGTTCTACATATCCCATTTAGGCTGTTGCCATTGATAAAAAAGATTAAACACATCGTTGTTCCCATGGTTAAATAGTGGTACACCCATACATTGGAATAATATATAGATGTAACATTTGATGAAACATTTTTCACATTGATGTATGGTTAAGTGAAAAAAGTAAGGTGCAGAAAAATGCATTTAATATGCTGATATTTATTTTATAGGACGAGCATAAATAGATGATGATAGATAGATAGATAGATAGATAGATAGATAGATAGATTGATAGAGTCCCTTGACAACAGTGACAGTGATGCCTTATTGGAAAGGACAATTGTCCAGGTCATCAGCCACCAAAGGTCAGCAGTGAATCTCAACAGTCTGGGATGGGCTATCACCCATACATTTATCTACATTCTCTTTGAACCATATTAGCTCATTAAGGTATCAAGTTACATAAATTGCTCACACCATGAAACAGAGATTCTTTTTTAAATATTTGATCCAAAATCAGGGTTTCTGGTGAGCAGGTCTGTGCCCACTCTCCCTGGTCCTTGAATTAGTGAATATGCTTGATCCAAGTCCTTTGAGCCTTTGTGTCCTGGCAGCATCCCTCCTTCCAGACTCTCCAGGTGAGAATGCCTCTGTCCTTCCCGCCTGGGCTCTCTACACCTTCTCCAGGAGGCCCTCTTTTGTGGAGTGCAATGTATACAACAAAGCTTAATTGTAGTTTATACAAGAGGAAATGCTTTCTTTGGTTTGTGATACTTTTCCTCCAGTGCCCAGGTTTTCACTGATTTTTTTTTTCCTGTGTCTGCAGCAGTATATGAAGCAGGTCTTTACACCGAGGCTACATCTTTCAATTGATAGCTCCAAGTCCATTTTATTTTTTTACTTTATTTTGTACATTTAATAATTGAAAATATAAACAATTGAAAACTAAAAGGTAAACACAGATGAATAAATACATACATTTCTCAATTAAATGTAATGGATACATATAAATTTTTTTTTGAATCAAACAATATGTTACACAATATATTTGGTTCATAGTAACGCATTCATACAGTATTTGTCCTTTTGTGCCCAAGTCCATTTTAGAAATGACCTCGTGCTTGCCCTCTTGTATCTCCTCGGAGTCACTTTTCTTCCATCCATACCACCTTGTGAGATCTTCCAATGGTCTATTTCTGACAGCTTGACATTTCACTACCCAGAAGGGCTTAGTGTCACCAGCAAACATAAGTATCTGATTTTACTGAATATGGATGAAAACATTAACTCCAGTCCCAGAGGAGTTCCGCCATTAGTATTTTTTCTTCCAAACGCCTTTTTTCTTATCTGTAAGCCAGTTCCCGATCCATAACTAAATAGATCCTGAAATATCATGTTGATTTAATTTTTTAAAAATAATCTTTGGTGTGAAATCTCCTTGCTCAAGGCTTTTTGAGTTTAAATATCATATTTGTGTGGCCTTTTACCCCTTGAAAGAACACTAATGGGTTTGTTAGGCAGAACACGTCCTTTTAGATGCCAGCTGTGTTGTTCAGAATGTTCTTTACCCAAAGGGAAAAGTAAGATTCCTTGGTCTGTAGTTGTCACAGCACCCCCTGGAGGTGTGTTTCTGCATGACAGATTGATCCGTCTCTGGGTGCTGCTTTAATAGCTGGTAAAAAACCTTGGCTGACAATTTCTCAAACACCCCCCAGTAAATTTCTTGGGCATTTTTGAGTGTTATCTGCTCTGTGTGTGTGTGTCTGGTGTTTTTTGAATGCGCATAGAAGGTCCAATCCATTTCCATTGTTTACTGAACAGCTATTTCAAAAGATACCTTGGCAGCTGGGACTCTATTGTCTTCCACAGTGGAGATCCAGGCTCTAGGTCCTCAGAGAATCTTTTCATTCCCTCCACTCTCTCACTCTTTGACCCAGAGGTCACCACTCAGCTAAGCTGTGGCAAGCCAGCAGCGAGGAAAGCTTTGGGGCTTTATGGCTGTGACGGGTTGGTTTTCCCACTGAGAGGAGAGCTCCTTTACTTCCCTTGGATCTCTGTCCCTGCAGAGATGGCATCAAGTTGGGCCCCTTGGCCCCTCTCATCATAATCTCTTCATACTCACAGGTCTCAGAGCTGGGTCCCCCTGTGGCTTCAGGGGAAGGAGCTGCTACCCATCTAGGCCAAACACATTTCTATCATTTGGTTTGACTTGTTGATCAATGATACAGGATTTGGGCTTGGTCACCTAAAGCCTCAGATGTAGTACAAGTCTGTAAGGCAGAGCCAACAAGAAAAGTGCCGGTAGAGGAGACTTTCCCTTTACTGACTGATAAACTAGGTGACTTCATGGCACTTAATTCTCGTAACAACCCTGTTGGGCGATATTATTTTGGTCATCTTATAGATGATGAAACTGAGATTCAGGGGCGACGTTCTCAGCCACTAGAAGGGGATAGAGCTGAGACTTGAAGCCAGGTTTGCCTAAGTCTGGAATCCATGTGCTTAACACCAGGTCAGTGGTTCTCAAAGCATGGTTCCTGGAACAGCAGCCGCAGCAAAGTCTGGGAACTTGTTAGAAATGCAAATTCTTGGGTTCCATCCCAGACATACTGAACCAGAAACCCTGGGGATGGGACCCAGCCCATCTGCATTTTAACAAGCTCTCTAGGGGATTCGGATGTACCTGCACTGTGCTATCCTGCCTAATGACAATTGTTCTTTGCTATCAAACCAAAAGTCTGCCTGCTTTGAACATCACTTTAGAATTTGGGAAGGGGAAGCATGGCTGGAAGAGGGTAGAGAAAGAAGAAAGAAGAGAATGGGGAAGATGGGTTGGAAAGGAGGAATGGAGTTTAAAGGGGTCTTTGCAATGGGTCTAGGTTGGGAAGAGAAGGCAAAGTAGTCCAAGGATGATTAGAGGAAGATCTGTCTCCCTTTGCTCCAGGGTATAGACAGGCATTTTGGACATCCTCATTACTTTATTCAACACCAGGCTGAATCTGATTTATATTTTAGTGAAGATGGCTGACTAGAGGGCTCAGCAATGCTGAGGACAGTTTCACTTTCATGGGCTTAATTGTACATGCAGGTGAAATGCAGTCTTAATAGCGAGCAGAAGGGGCAGCACAGGCCCTACCTGTCTTCTAGCTTGTTCCCAGCTTTCAAAGAGGCTTCTGCAAAGAATCAAAGGGCCAAATTTCCCTAAGTTTATTGTGGTTAAACTTCACCTTCATGATAACACAAGTGTAGGAGGCAATCTCCCTTTGCCCAGTACCCCACACAGAGCCAGAAAAATCCCTTGTTGGATGATTCATTGGCAGGTGGGATATGAGTTGCAAGTTTGGAGTTGTCTCATGAGTAAAATTTGACTCTTGCAATTTCTCCTAAACCCACACAACCCTACTGATGACCTTAGACCTAGAAGCAAGAGGAAGGAGAAATATGACCTGGCCAAGACTTCACAGGCAATTTCCTGTAGACTCATATTTGTGGGGGAGCCCTGTGAAGCTGCTACAGGGACAAAGGGGCAAAAGTGAGTTAGGGATAGAGGAAAAAGGGGTAGTCAAGACAATAAAATACATGAAATTATATCCTGGAACTCATGTTGTTAAGAGAAGAATCTGGGAGCCAACCTGGGCTTATAGATCTAGCTCCAGATCCATCTCCAGAGGGCAGGAGGGCTTTTCTGGTGGAATAAAGCATGGCAGTAGCTGAGCCCCTAACAATCCTGCTTGGTCCTGGACCTTTCTTTGGAGGCCCAGCCTCATTTTTGTGGCAGGATCACATGTTTCTCATCTTGTATGGGAAGATCTGGGTTGAAAGGAAGAGCTTTGATTCTCAGCCCATGCACACACCAAGGGAGATTCTTGGGAGATTCTTGAGAAGCCCAGGGGGCACCTGTTCTGCTCTGAGCTTCACTCTTGGTCTTGGCTGTTTCTGCTTCAAGCTGGTGGTCCATCCAAAGAGGTCAGTGTCTCCATTTGGGGCTGGTTCCCTGCGGTTCTGGTGAGCTCTTCCCTGCTCACCCAGGAGATAGATGTGCTTGTTTGCTTGCTTACCACAGGAGGTAAAGATTTTAAAGAAACTCCAGTCCACTTCCTTTCTCCTTAGAATGGCTTACAGATGCCCTGCCACCTTCAGGTTCTTTGGGGTGAGGGCTGAAAATGGAAATAATACCCATATAGTCCTCTGATTGCACAATTCCTTTGTTCCTTTTGCCTCTATGTCTGCTAGAACTTAATTCTATTGGAGCATTTTGTAGACAACCCCCACGTGTTTGGGTTTGTAGCCTTCAGTGAAAGGTCTCACACTATTGTAAAACAAATCATGTTAGGGCTTATTGAGCGAAAAATACAGATTAAGAGCATGTACAGCATGATTTCATAAAAACACATAAAACTCTCTCTCTCGTGCACATACATACATACACACACAGAGGAAAGTCTAACACCAAAATGTTAAGTGTTATTTGGGATTAAGGGGATATATTTTTTAATAACCCATTTCTTTGCTTCTCTGTATTTTCTGAGTTTTCTACATTTAACTTTTATAACATATAACAAAAAGAAATATCGAAATAAAATTCACTAAAAAAAGTAAGACTTGATAAACCTCAAATCAATCCCCCAAGCATAGAGTTCAGACTCCTCAAACTAGAAGAGATTCTGGAAATCCCACTCTAAAACTTCCTTTGGAGGCTAAGAGATGCAGAAAGGTTTGCTAGGAATGTCTCTTGGAACCCAGCCACCTTTTTTTTTTTAAGGGATAAAAAGACCATTTTAGAACATTAGGATGTCTTTTGAAGGATGAGGCAATAAGAAAGAAAATGGCTCCTGAGTAGGGCCAGAGCATGCAGAGCTAAGGCCAGGCTGCCCTACCTGAATGTAGGGGTTTTCAGTCCAACAATTCATTTTACCTGATGGTTAAAATCATAACCTTGGCATTAAACATGCCTGAATTTGAATCTAGGCTCTGCCATTCACCATATTCACTATTTTTCTCATGTGTTAAATGGTGATAATTATGTCTACATCACAGGGTTATTGTGAAGATTAAATGAAATAATGCTTTTAACATGGTTAGCACTTTCCATGATGCATTGCAGGAAAAAACAAAAACAAAAACAATCCTAACATCTCTTGAATCTAAGCAGGTGCCAAGCACTATTCTAAATATTTTTCATATTAACTAGTTTAATCCTCAAAACATGAGGATGGGTTACAAATATTATCCCAGTTTTACAGATGTGGGATCTGAAGCACAAAGAGGTTCAGTAACTCATCCCAGGTAATCTAGCTTAATGAATGGCAGAGCCAAGACTTGAACCTAAATCCTCCTGCTCCAGGGTCTGTGCTCCTGGGCACTTCTTTTTCTACCTCTCGCTATATCATGAGTGGTAAATTAGTGTGAGCTGCTGTCACTATTTTCTTGTATTAAGGATTCACACAGTAGGAATGCTGAGTAGCAGCGAGGCAGCTCTGTAGGAACCATGGTGATCCAGGTTTGCTGCTACAGGGGGTCAGATCTTGCTGTTGGGGCAATGTGTGGGTGGGTCACAGGCAGTGGTATCTAATAACCAGCTGAGGTATAGGGAGAGAAAACGTCCTGATTTGTAGTTGTCCAGTTTCCACCACGGTCGATTGCTAGCTATCAACCTGAAGTCACTGAAGGAAGAGTTGGGAAGAGATGCCCCAATCAGCTCTTGCAAGATGGTAGGAGCCGATCCAGCACCCCAGTGGCAGGTCATTGCATATCTGATCCCCAGGGTCTCGCTAAGCTGACCGGATCCCCGCCGGGACTGGCTGTCCACACACTTTGAGGCTGCCTTGCCGTTGCAGGAAGACCAAGGCAGCCAGCCTGTGGACAGCTGGCACAGCAGGGATTCGGGCTGGGGCACTCCTGCCATGTAAATTGTTCCTGGAGCCTTTGGGCTGAGCCTGTGTGATTGCCCAGTGGCAGCACCTGTCCTGGGGATCAGCAGGGCTGGGTTCTGAGGCTGAAGGCTATCTTTGAAATGTAGCATGCGAAGGGAATCTATTCCTTGGATCCTACTTTTTAAAAATAAAGATGCTCTAGGTGTCTGTATATGACAGGAGAGTAGTAATAGCAGTAATAATGATAATGATAATAACCAAACAGGACTTAGCATGTTAAGTGTTAAGTAAAATACATAATCTTATCTAGCCCTCCCGATAGCCATATGACATAGTACTATTATTACTTACATTTAACTGATAATGAAATTGAGTCACAGAGAGATTAAGGAACCTGCCCAAGGTTCCACAACTAATAAGAAAAAGATCTGGAAGGCCACACATCCAACAGTTGTTAACAGAAGCTTACCTTGAAACAGCAAGATTTACAGGAAAGGATTCTCCCTTTTTACTTTATACACTTCTGTAACTTTGACTTGTCACAATGAATATTGTTTACTTTTGTTATTTTTAAAAAAGAGCTGAAAATATTGCTTCTCAAGCTGCATGTGCTTCTGATGTCTGAGCTTCTTCCTCCCACCCTTTTCATTTTCTAAATTCCAGACTGAGAAGAACAACAAATAGGATTCTGGCCTCCTCTTGCTGCAGCAGTAACATTTTAGGATCAGTGAATGTGTGCGGCTTCGAGCCTGATCAAGTGAAAGTTCGGGTGAAGGATGGAAAGGTGTGCGTGTCAGCAGAGCGGGAGAACAGGTACGACTGCCTCGGATCGAAAAAGTACAGCTACATGAACATCTGCAAAGAGTTCAGCTTGCCGCCCTGTGTGGATGAGAAAGACGTCACGTACTCCTACGGGCTTGGCAGCTGTGTCAAGATCGAGTCTCCCTGTTACCCTTGTGCTTCCCCCTGTCTCCCTTGCAACCCCTGCAACCCCTGCAACCCCTGCAGCCCATGCAACCCCTGCAACCCGTGTGATCCGTGTAACCCATGCTACCCCTGTGGAAGCCGATTTTCCTGTAGGAAGATGATTTTGTAAAGTGTGTGAGTAGAAGTCAGTGTTATTCTAGCCAGGCAGCTCTTCCAGTGTTTCTCTTCCCCTTCCCATGGTCCCTGTTGTTCAAATACGTAGGAAACTGAATACATAAGTGCAATCCAGTTGGTGTTGTGTGAGTCTTTTGGTTCAACCCACTACAGGAGCCCTGCCCAGTCAGTGGGCTTGTGCAAAATTAATGGGTGGGAATGGGAGCTGAGAGGGTGAGATCTGCCCTCCCCACATCCTCCTCCAAATTCCAGGAGATGGTTTTTGGTGGGTATCCCCAGGCACTGCTTTTCCAAACGATCCAGGGAAATGGTCTAGCCAGTGAAAGCTATGCAAACTATGAAAGCACAAATGGAGACTAGTTAGGACTGAAGGCAAACACTTTTCTTCAATGCTACTGCATTAGGAAACACGGGAAGGTGATTCCCCCAGCAAAATGGAGTTGGGCTTCTTATAGGGACAATGATCAGAGTACAAAAGCACTGGGGGAACAAGTTCACTGATGGAGGGTGGGATGGTCACAGAGCTTGTCATTTTTCAACATTCCTGTGATTTTTGTGATTGGCCAGCTCTGGTTCAGGGTGTTTCGCAACCTTCTACTCCACAGAATTTATTGCAATTAACTGTTTTTCTCAATTCCTAAAACTGCTTTTAGGTACAGAAGTTAAGTTCGAGGATCATGAGTGAAACAGACAGCTTCCACGAGACGAGTGTGTAGTTCACCTGAACATATCATGCATCCTTGTGCAGATGACCAGGAGCCATTTTCGATGGCCAGGACAGAAATAGTATAAAGGGAGAACAGAATGGGAAGAATCAATGAGGATACTGCAAATTTCAAAGCTGACTGCTAGAGGGAATGTAAAACCCTCAAGTTTGCACAGTTCGCCCTTTCATTAGGCTCTGCTGTATATAGGTTGAAGCAGTAGTTTCCAGTCTTGGCTGCTCATGGGACTCATTTGGGGAGCTTTAAAAATAGGGATGGCTGGGTCTCATCTCCAGAGATTCTAAAGCAATACATTTGAGGTGCAGCCTGGGCATCAAGGTTTTTAAAAGCTCCCCAGGTGATTCCAACATGCAGCTAAGGTGGAGAACCTCTGGATGGGGTCTCGAAGGTCTCCCAGCCTTTTCTTTAAGGGCTTCCTTCAAGTTCAAAACTGAGGAATATTACAGTGACAGCAGACAAATTTGGCTTTCAGTTGAGGAAATATAGGGGGTGATAAATATAGGAGTGAATTAAAATGATATAGGTGAAGAAAATAAAATTGAACATTTCAAAAATTTATTACTTAGTTAACTAGGTATGAACGAATATATCAGTGTGGATCCAATTGTAGTTTTACTCTTACAAGGGGCATGCCATGTTTTGACTACATGTTCATAAATATTCTAGTTTCTAAGCCACACATTTTTTAAATTGACCAAATTAAAAAAATCACCCTGTGGTCAATGGACTCTACTGGTCTTGAGCCCTTTGAACAAGTAGAAATCTCTGGCCTCTTGGGGGCACCACTGCAGGACACTTGTAGGAAGTGTTCATTCTTTCATTCACCCACATACCCATCTATTAGTACAGCAGTTCACCCAGCCAGTAGCCCTACCAGCCAGCCACTTATCATTTCAAATGCCACATACTATGCTCTGAAACAGGGATACAGAGGAAAAATACCTTTTCCACAGATGCCTCATATAGCAATTAAATTCAAGAAGTGATGCTATGGGGGTGGGGGTGGAAGATGGTGGGAGTGGTACTGGAGAATTTCAAAGATACTAAATTTACAAGAAAACTCATTTGGGCTAGGAAAGGCCAGAGGGGCCTCCAGACCAAACTTAAGCATTTCCATGGAATGCATTGTTGACATCACAACCTGGCAGGATGGCTCACGGAAGCCGGAGGCCACGCCTCAGCTCAGAGCCCGGCCTGGGGTGGGTGGGTTGTCTTAGTCTCTCACTACCCTTACAGGGAAACACTTGATATAAAGATAAGTATTTATTTATTGAGTACCTGTTATGAGTGATGCGCAGTGTGAGGAGCTATTGTCAATGAGAAGTACCTTTCCAGGAGCTTCTCATTGGTAAAGACAAGACTAACACCCATGATACACTTGACAAAACACTTGACAGTATAGAATCAAGAACTAAATTGTATGGTGCAGAAGTTAAGTATCGTCAGACATCAGAGACCAGGGGTGTGGGATGTGAAGCGAGCTGGGCCTCGAGGAGGCAGAGCTTTGGTGTGGGCTTTGTTGGAGTCCTCAAGGAAAGCCACATAGCAGGGGCTCGTTCCATGGAAAGCTTGGGTTTCTCAGATGGGGAGGACACTGGAAATGGATATGAGGGAGAAGAAACATTTGCTGTTTCAAAATTTTCTTTTGGCTGGGATGATGGATCCCTGGGCTCAGCCAGTCTGCCCCTGGCTTTTAATGCACTTGCAGATCAGAGTCCAGCATGGACACCCTACTCTAGCGACACGGGCGGGGAGATGGGAATGGGCAGAAGCAAGAAACTGGCCTAGATCTGAACTAAAAACCTCTGAAAACTGAAAGGCATTGTTACCTCACTGTCTAGCGTGTGTCTTGGGGAATACTGAACACATTCTAGAACTGAAGAGCTGGTTAATGGTCTCATGAATTACAAGTTTCTTGGGTTTAGGATTGAGGGGAAGCCATACCAATAGCCAATGACTGTTGAATATGATTTGGGCAATTTCTTTCAAAACTTGTAGAGTGAATTATTTTTAAAATATTAAGGATCTTGGGTTGACTATTCTTCAGTCATGATAAAATAATTTTATTTATTTATTTATTT
>JAQZBX010066346.1:0-16128 GCA_029593785.1 Cabassous unicinctus
ACGGATGAGGGATGGTGGTATGGGATGTTGTTGGAGGTGTGGGTGGTGGGGAACATGGGAATCCCTGTAATTTCTCAGTAATATTTAGGTAATCTAAGCACCTTTAAATATATATATATATAACAAATAACATTTATGTAAACAAATGCACATATATGCCTATGTATTTATATATCATTTTACAAATTTTGGTATGTATTGTGAAAAATTTGATTTTTACCCACAATAAAACAATATAAAATAAAAAAGAACTCTCTATCCCCCCAAAAAAAAGAAAATACACTAATTTCCCTTTATCAGCAACCTCTCCATATATTTTCCATCCATCCTTTCATAATTTAAACACACTATCCTCCATCTTGAAACCAAAAGCACCTCTGAAACCATGTTCTCCCAGCTCCTGCTATATTTTTATCCTTTTTACAAACTTATAGAGCCATCTACATCTAGTTACCATTTTCTCATCCTGTGAATCTCTAATATAGCTTATGATTTCATGATAAATAAATACCATTAAGATGACCAGTGGCCTCCTCAAAATTAAATCAAAAGTGCCATTTACTTGGAATGAAATTAGAATTGGAACATGAATTCTTTGAAGGAACTTTGTTTATTTTTGGATTTTTTCTTTATATCTGAGGTTCTTGACTGTCTTCAAACTATTCTAGTCAATCCTTCCCAATGTCTTCATCAAGAAATTCTAAAGCAATACTATTGAAACATCTCAAAACTAAATGCTACACAATATCTTGGAAATCTCATGCATTTATTTAATTGCTTCCATTTTTGCCAGAATTCTTCTGTGCTGTGTTCAAACTATTGCCTGGGTTTTTTCTTAAGCTTTAATCTCTGCTTCTATATGTTACAGACCTCTAACCTGAAATATATCTCAAACTGAAGCAATTAATTTTCACCCCACAAATAATCAATAATCTTCCTCAAGTCTCCAATAGTAGCTAACAACTCCTCAAAAATCCAGAGATTAATCTTTGATACACCCATTCAGAACCACATAAACACAAAGAGCATTGATGTTATCTCTACATTGAGCACTATTCCTACTCTAATCTCTACACACACATTTTTAGCCCACATTTATTTTCCTACATTATCATATTAATGACAATATCTCAGACATCCCTTCTCTGAATTTTACCCTGTTAGCCTTCTCTTTCTCCTCCCCATTCAGTTAGTTATGACTCTGCTATTCATTCAGGCCACTCACCTAATTTGTCAATGTGCATTCAACAGTTTTTTCATTTATTCCTTTTTGCCTTTCTATCCCTCTAATTAGTTTCACAAAAATAAAACTGTGTGATAATAAAATGAGACAAGCATCACTTTGACCACTAATTATGGAATATAAACTCAGAGAAATCCCATATGCACAATAACCTGACCTTCTCTCCAGTTAAGACTAAACAATTAATTTGAGCTTAATAATTAACTTACCAAATTAAGACTTCTTGTTCCTCCACCACCCAAATATATGCTAAAGCTAATGTGATAATAAGATGAGACAAGCATCACTTTGACCACTAATTATGGAATATAAACTCAAAGAAGTCCCATATGCACAACTACCTGACCTTCTCTCCAGTTAAGACTAAACAATTAATTTGAGCTTAATGATTCACTTACCAAATTAAGACTTCTTGTTCCTCCACTACCCAAATATATGCTAAAGCTAATGTATTTCCATTTTTACTGGGAGTACAGTTATCACACTCAGGAAATCAAGGCTTTGGTGGTTTTCTATCTTTCTATAAAGTCCATAACCTCATGAGTCATATAATCCAAAACACACACAATGATTAATTTGGATACAAACCACCATGTATTTATATACCTTTAACATGATTTTCCTCTCTGATTAGGTAAGTAATGTAGATGCATTTAAAGAAAAGACATTCTGTCCTAAATTTGTCATTACTCCAAAAATGTCCCAAAGCAACCCATATTCTGTAGCCCAGAAACATTACTTTTTTGTTGTTTTTAGTGGTACTTGTCAGAAAGTATGATTCACACATGGTCTATTCAAAGAAAGCTAAAGAAATTAAAGAATATATTATTCATTGTGGAATATATACATATTCAATTAAATGGAAGAAAGAATCTCCATTGTCAGGGAAGTGGCAAGAATAAGATAATCAGAGATGTGTGGAGGCCTCCTTCAGCTTATTCAGCCAGGTGGGGTGTTAAGGCCCTTTGCTTCTAGACAGCCCTGGTCCTGCAGGACTCTCATTACTAGTCACCTGGGTAGGCCCACGGTCCATGGAGAAACCAGGCAGAACTGCCTAGGTATAAGGGACCTAAATCACCTGAAAACTTCCTTTCCTGCTCCAGCTGCATCATGCCCAATGTTGCTTTGACATCTCCAAATCTATCCTCTCCACTCTCACAGGGCTGGCTGGGGAAGATCATGAGATCTGGGATCCCAGGTGTGGATTGCATTTTGCAACTCCAAGAACTGAATGTGTGGCTGTAACAGAAAGATTTGTCTACGTCCTCTTTGATAACATGGTAATAATGGTAATTTCAAATTCATAGTTTTGTCATGAAGATTAAATTACAGAATATCTGTAAAGTGTCTAGATGGTGGTGGGCACACAGTAATTCCTCTATAAGTATTCCATGCTACTATTTACCCCTGTACCAAATATAAGTCCTGTCCTCCAATGCTGGTCTTTACCCACTCTTCAGGATGAGACAGCTGGATATTTTGGACAGGTTCAAATCCAGAGGCCTTGAGATACTGCCTGGCAGGACTGTCCTGTGGCTTCAGAGGCTCCAGGGCCTATCATGTTTCCAGCTGTGTCCACATAAGCTAGCTAGTGGGCAAGTTAATGTGAGCTCAAATCCATTTTTTATTTTTTGGCTGGGGGAAATATGAAAATAAGGATGAACATGTAAGAAGGGAGGGGAGGTGTAGAGACACAGAAAACTGATGGAGGAGACCAGGTGATTCTGTTTACATATCCTTGCTGAGTAAGGCCTTCAAATCTATTAGCTTGCTCCTAGCCCCTGTGGCAGAAAAGTTCTAGAGCAGGGCTCTAGGATCCCATACACCCTCTCCCAATTCAGGAACAACTAGCTTGGATTCCTTGCTCTGGATAGTTGAGTCCAGGGACCTCACTAATCACAGACAGAAACTGCACAATAGAGCAAATTGCCATGGCGACAATAATGCCCCAGTTCTGCTAACGGGGTCCTTGCTAATTTGCATAATCTGTACCACTTCCTGAGCAAACAATGTGCTCTTTGGCTGGACTCTTTTTTCCTCTCTCTCACTCTCCAAGCAGTGTTATAGGCCTGAAAGGCAGATATTCTAGATCTGGCCAAGTGCCCTATTCTTCTGGTACTTCAGAAAAAGAGTGCTAAAAAAGGAGGCTGAATGAGGAAGGTCCATTTCCAGGCTTCCCCTATACTGTATTACTGCCCATTGACAATGATCCTCATCACCCAAGAGCTCTGATGAATGTGTACAATGAGATTAATATTGCTTGCTTGCCTCATAACACATTAATTTTGAAGCCCATGGGTAAAGGAGTAATTTTGACTTTCAAGTCTTATTATTTAAGAAATGCATTTCATAAGGCTATAGCAGCCTTAGATTCCTCTGATGGACCTGGGCAAAGTAAGTTGAAACTCTTCTGGAAAAGATTCACCATTTTAGATTCCATTAAAAACATTAGTGATTCATGGGAGGAGGTAAAAATATAAATATTAGCAGGAGTTGGAAGAAGTTGATTCCAATCCTCATGCATGACTGTGAGGGCTTCAAGACTTCAGTGAGAGGATCCAGCAAGTTGGCATTGGTTTAAGTGGGCACTCAAAATCTCTCTCACAAAAAACAGCTGAAAAGAAAGTCCTTTGCCTAAGTGAAGTGTTTTGGGAACCCACAGAGCAGGAGGCTTCAGGGCAATGATCTGGAAGGAACTGAAAAAAGAGATTAAAAGCCCAAGGGAAAACCATGAGCATTTTGCCCCAGTGGCTGCAAATGGCAGGTGGCTAAGCCCCACCCTCAAGGCAAAAAGCTATGAGCCCCAACTCCCACCAGCCACTGAGTGGGAGGGAGCATTCTCCAGGAGTAAGAGGGTTCTGGAAAAGGGTGGAGGGGGGTTTCCTTCCTCTGGATTTGATTACCCAGACCCCCTTTGTACTTTAGGGGGCATACCAGCTAGCAAGAGGTGGCCCTGAGAAAAAGTGAGAGGCAAATATTCTTAAGCAACCTGATTTACCTAGCCAACCTTGGAGAGAGGAACCTGGTTTGGTAGAAAGTGGAGTCAGGCAATTGACTAGTCCTGTGCTCAAAATTATAAAAATCCCAACTCCTCTAAGAAAGACAGGCAGCAGGAAGTGCTTAATAACCTTCCAAGGGCCTATTTAGGATCCTCTGAGAGGAGGGAGAGGTCTGGAAGAGGGTTGAGGCTCATTTATGTGTGGTGAGTTCAGATACCATGGTCCCATTTGAATTTCAGAAGGGAACTCAACCTGACCAGGAGACATGAGGGAGGATCTGATCTCACAGGCTATCACATCCTGCTGCTTTGGGATAGAAAGCAATAAGAATAGAAAGGAGGCAGAGACAGAGAGGCTCCCAATCAGCAGAAATCCACTCAACTGTAAAGAGTCAAACCTGTCCCAGGGAAAGTGACTGGATAGCTCTCTAGCTAACTGACCCAAAGAGAAAGTTTAGTTCAGTGAAGTCTCTGCTTTGAATATACGAGGTCCCTGGTTAGATTCCCAGTTCTCCTTTGAGTAGAGATCCACTGGGTTTTCAAACACCCACTTGATGCTTTGGGACAGGGAACACATAGATATTATTGCTGTATTAGCTTCTCTTGGGTCTCCTATTTTTCATAAAAACGCTTCCTTTTTTAAAATTTAACTTACTTTATTTGCTAAAACCCAAATCAAAACCTGAAGAGGGCAGGTTGCAAGATAATTGATTGATGAACACCGGCAGCATCAGAAGCCTGAGGGAAGGCTACTTTTCCTAAGTTCTTCTTTGATTTCTTGCTTTAATGTTTGTTTTTGTTAATTTTTTCCCCTCTTTCTTCCCTCCATTTTTAAAAATTATGTGTTGCTGTCCTGTTTCTTGTTTGTTGTGTTTCCCCCTTCTTTTGTTTTGCTTTTTTGTGTAACAGTTTTGTCTGTCTATTCCCTTTCTTTTCCTTCCTTCATCTTCCTATCTTCTGCTTTCTATTTTTGTTCTTACCTTCCACCTCTCTTTGTTTAGTCTTCAATTTTTCATGTTTTTATTTCTATCTCCTCTATTCTCTGTTTTCTTTCATTTTTTAAACTTTTTTGCTTATTGTCTTTTATTTTTCCCTCACTTCTTATCATTCTGGTCTTTTAATTCATTCTAGATATTTTTCTCTATTCAGTTTTTAATTTCATTGTTTTTACCCCACTTCTCTATGCTTATTCTGTAATTCTTACATGAGTTATTTATTCATTTTCCTATGTCTTATATGGTTCTTCTTCTACATTTTGTTATTATTATTATTATCATTTTTGTCTTCTTACCTCTTTCCCTTTCCCTGGCCCTAATCTCTTTCTTTCAAAGGAACATAGACAACAGCAAGGAAATAGAAAAAGAGGAACAAAGTGTCAAAGAGAAATCTTACCAAACATACAAAAACAGCAACTAAATAAAATGATAGAGAGAGAAATTAATCAACTGAATAAGCACATCAGGATAAAGAGATGCCTAAACACCAACAAAAAATTATAAACCATACTAAGAAACAGGAAGACATGGACTAGTCCAATAAACAAATTAAAAACCATGAGAAGATGCAGAACATGGAACAACTAATCATATCTGTCCAAAGAAATATCATAAACCAACTTAATGAAGAGAAGGAAGAGATTAAGGATATTAAGAAGCCACTGGGAGAACATACTGAAGAAATTGTAAACATACATAAAAAGCTAATGGATGTGATGGTGATGAAACACACAATCCAAGAAATCAGGAATACACTAGAAGCATATAACCACACATTTGGACAGGCAGAGGAAAGTTTTAGTGATGTGGAAGACATTACATATTAAATCAGAGAGTAGAACAGATAGATAAAAAGATGGAAAAAATTCAGCAAGAACTTAAGGATCTGATCAAAAACACAGAAAGCACAAACATATACATTATAGGCATCCCAGAGGGAGAAGAGAAGGGAAAGGAGACAGAAGGTTTGGTGGAGGAAATAATGGCTAAAAATTTCCCAACCCTGTTGAAGGAGATGGATGCACATGCCCAAAAAGTGCAGTGCACCCCAAACGATATAGATCCCAACAGGCCTACTCCAAGACATATATTTGTCCAGTTGCCCAATGCTCAAGACAAAGAGAGAATACAGGAAAAAGCAAAAGAAAAGAGAACTATCACATACAAGGGAAGCTCAATAAGACTAACTACTGATCTGTCATTTGAAACCATGGGGACAATAATGCAGTGGTATGACATAGTCAAGGTTCTAAAAGAAAAAAAGTCCAGCCAAGAATTCTTTACCCAGAAAAGTTGGAATTAAAAAATGTTGGGAATTCAAAATATTCACAGATAAACAGAAATTAAGAGAGTATGCTAACAAGAAACATGCCCTTCAAGAAATACTAAAGGGAGTGCTGCAAGTAGAAAGGAAAAAAAAAATAGAAGAGAGAGTTGGAAGAGAGTTTAAGAAATATTAAAAAAGAGAGAGAGAAAAAAAAAAACAGCACATGGTATACATAAACCCAAGGAAAATATGGCTAATGTAAATAATTCATTGACAGTAATAACAATGAGTATTAATGGATTAAACTCCCCAGTCAAAAGACACAGATTGGCAGAATGGATAAAGAAATATGACCCATCTAAATGCAGTCTACAAGAAACCCACCTTAGACCCAGGGATTCAAGGAAGCTGGAAATGAATGGCTGGAAAGCAATTTTACAAGCAACAACAACCAAAAATGGGCAGGAGTAGCTATAATAATATCAGACAAAATAGACTTTAAATGGAAAACTATTTTAATAGACAATGATGGGTATTATATATTATTAAAAGAGGTAATCTTTCAAAAAACAGCGCAATCATAAACATTTATGCACCTAAAGAGAGTGCCTCCAAATACATGAGGCAAACACTGGAAAAACTAAGTGTAGAACTAAATGCCACTACAAGTACAATGGGAGACTTTAATAAATAATTAGCACCATTAGACAGAACATCTTGACAGAAAATAAATAAAGAAACAAAGACATTGAATAATACATTAAGATCTGGACCCAATATACATATACAGAAAACTACACTGAAATACAGATGGATATACTTTCTTCTTGAGTGCACATGGATCATTCTCCAAGATAGACCACATGCAGGGCCACAGAACAACTCTCAATGAATTCAGAAAGATTGAAATTATAAAGTAATTTCTCTGACCACAATGAAATGAAGCTGGAAATCAGTAAGGGACAGAAAAGAAATCAGGTACAAAGATATAAAAGTTAAACACTCTTAGACAAACAGTGCATCAAGGAGGAAAGTACAAAGCAACCAGTAACTACCTTGAAACAAATGAAAATGACAACAAAACATATAAAAACCTATGGGATACATCAAAAGCTGTACTGAAAGGGAAATTCATAGCCATAAATGCATATATCAAAAAAAGAAGAAAGGTATAAAATTGAAGACCTAACTGCATACATAGAGGAATTAGGAAAAGAAGAACAAACTAACCCCAAAGGAAGTAGAAGGAAATAAATAAATATTAGAGCAGACCTAAATGAAAGAGAAAATTAAAATCACTAGAAAAACTAAACAGAACCAATAGCTGATTCTTCAAGAAGATCAATAAAATTGACAAACCCTTAGCTAGACTAACAAAGAAAAAGGGAGAGAAGATGCCAACACACAAAATAAGAAATGAAGAAGGGAATATCACCACTCACCTCACAGAAATAAAGAGTATCATAAGAGGTTACTGTGAAAAATTATATGCCAACAAGAGATAATTTAGAGGAAATAAACAAATTCCTAGAAACACACCAGCAGCTTACATTGATTGAAGAATAAATTGATTAATCCAACAGACCAATCACAAATGATGAGGTGGAATTAGTCATCAAAAACCTCCCAAAAAAGAAGAGCGCAGGACCAGACAGCTTCACAGCTGAAATCTACCAAACATTCCAGAAAGAACTAACACCAATCCTGCTTACACTCTTCAAAAAAAATGGAAATATAAGTAACATTGCCTAACTCATTCTATGATGCCAACCTTACCTTAATACCAAAGCCAAAGACACCACAAGAAAGGAAAATTACAGACCAATCTCTCTAATTAACCTAGATGCTAAAATATTCAACAAAATACTTGCTAATCATCTTCAATAACACAAAAAAATTATACACCATGAACAAGTGGGTTTCATCCCTGGTAAGCAAGGGTGTCTCAACATAAGAAAATCAATGTAATATACCACATAAACAGATTGAAAGAAAAAAATCACATGATCATCTCTGATATGAATTAAGCAAATTGAGCAGATTCAGAGAGTTAGTTTTGGAAGATAGGTTTACAGGAAATAGAAAGGGAGAAGAAAGTTGTGAGCAAATGTTCATACATGCAATATCTATGATAAAGTGGAAGTAAATAGTTGTGCAGTGAAGGGATATGACAAGTGTGTAGTGATACTATTGGGTTGGGTGGTGCAAGCTTGACAGGGGTTAGGTTGGGGAGGATGGGTTAGATGGTCCATGGAACTGGGGAGAGGGTTAAGGGATGGAGCAGGTGAACACTGGGGATCGGAGGGCACATGATTGAAACTACAATGTTGAGAAAGCTCTTTTGGCAACATGACAAGGAAGGGTTACTGGTTTAGGGTGTTGGATGGGGGCATTTGGGACTGGGCACACCTGAGGCAGTCTTCCGGAGAATGTGCAAAGGATCATTTTGTCATAGTGTGTTTTATCAGTGGGTGGAGGAACACACAATGAGTGGGAAGGAGTTGGACTCCCACCCTGAGGAGGCCCAATATGTTTTCAAACAGAGGGGTGGGTGTCTCTTGAGAGCATGGGCTGTTCCTAATATGGGAGGACAGACCAGTGTGTCAAGAACTCAGTGTTGTTACAAGTAATTATGAATCTTGTCCTTCATGGAGTGAAGCCTGGTGATCGCCATGAGAGGGGAGGGGGAGTGAGGAATAGAATAGATGGAAGAGGGGATATTTAGGGGGCAATGGAGGTGTTCTGCATGATCTTGCAATGATGGATACAGGCCCTGTTAAATTTCAGCCTAAATTTATAAAATTGTATGGACTAAAGTGTAAAACATAATGTAAACAATTGGCCATGGTTATTAGCTATGTTTCAATATTTGTACATCAGTTGTAACAAATGTACCATCCACATATAAAAAGTTTATTAATATGGGAAGTGGGAAAAGGGGGAAGATGTTGGGTATATGGGAGTCCCCTATATTCTTTATGTGAGTTTACTGACTTAAAATTTCTTTGAAGACAAAATGAAAACAGTAAGACACTGGAGAAGAAATGGAAGAAATTGCCACTGTACATACTGGACAACAGATACTACAGTGATGAAAGGCAAAATGGAGGTGTGGGAGGTGGGGAACATGGGAATCCCTGTAATTTCTGTGTAATATTTAGGTAATCTAAGCACCTTTAAATATATATATATATAAATAACATTTATGTAAGCAAATGCACATATATGCATATATATTTATATATCATTTTACAAATATTGGCATGTAATGTGAAAAATTTGATTTTTACCCACAATAAAAATTTAAAAAAGATACAAAAAACAAACAAACAAAAAACACATTTTTCTATCGCTAAATCAAATGTATTAAAGAGAAAGAGCACTAAAAAAAAATAGTCTAGCTAAACATAACTTTGGAATGTGATTGAAAATAAAATTAAAGATTAATATGATGATACATCCATTTTTATTAATTAGAAGGAAAACTTTCAGTGCAAGATGCCAATGAAATTTATTTGACTAATTTTTAAAAATTTCTTGTTTACCTTTCTCTTGGTGATTTCTGATAAGAAATGCTGATATTATAAAAAAGAGTATACTTATTCCTACCAGTATTTTAATGAAAATCTTGTATATATGTGGTCCACAGAATAAAGCATTTGTTAAAACTAAAAAAAAAGTCAAAAAAATTAAATATTTTTCATAATTTTTTAATATCTGAATTTTTAAATTGTAAATTTTATTTTACTTTATTTTTTCTAAATTATTGTATATTTTATTTCTTATGTTTAAACCTGTCATGATTTCATTTTCCTGTTAATTGCATTTGGTGTTATTCTTGTCTTCATTTCTGAGGAAGTTTTGGATCACAGAAGTGTTACACCTGTGGCATTGGTGTGGGTTGTAAATGATGGGGGATACTTGGGAGGAAGTTCACCTGTGCATACATATAAGTTTTATAAATGTGCTCAAATATTTTAAATCTAAATATCTTTTAAAATTAAATTTAAAATATTTTAAAAAAAAATCTTCACTGGAGGAAATAACTGCAGATTCGGTAGAAATATCAAGAGAAATGGAATTAGAAGAGGAGCCTGAAGATGTGACTGGATTTCTGCAATCTGATGATGAAACTTTAACAGATGAGGATTGATTTTATGGGGCATATTCTTTTACCCATTAAGCCAATCTCTGCTATTGATTGGAGAGTGTGGTTGCTTGAATTATCTACCCAGATTTAGACATGTTCTTAATCTTTTAAAAATACATTTATTTATTTTTAAAAGATACTTAGATTACATAAATGTTGCATAAAATAATGGAAGAGATTTTCATATGCCCCACTCCCAACACCTTCCACTTTTCCCACATTAACTTCTTTCATTAGTGTGGTACATCCATTGCAATTGAAGAACATATTTTGGAGCATTGCCACTAAGCATGGATGATACTTTACATTGTAATTTACACTCTCTCCCACTTAATTCTGTAGGTTATGGCAAGATATACAATGACTTGTATCTGTCATTGCAATATCACTCAGGTCAATTTCAAGTCCTGAAAATGCCCCCATATTGCACCTCTTTTTCCCTTTCCCAGACTAGAGCACTTCCAGTGGTCACTGTATACATGTCAATGATATGATTTTTTCCATTGCTAGAATCACCATGTCTATAGTGGAATACCAGTGTGTCTACTCTAGCCCATACTTTATTCACCAATACTGAGGATTCTGGGATGGTGATGCCCACTTCACCTGTAATTAAGAGGGGGCTTTGATCCCATATGGCTGATGGATGGAGCCCTCTTCCTTGCAGTTGTAGGCTTCCTCGGTTCCTTGGTGTGATGGTTGTTCATCCTCACCTCCTTGTTAGTTGTCATGGATGAGTGCAATGAACTGGAGAATAGGTTTAGCAACTCTGCTGAGGCTCACGACCCAGATGGCACATGGGTAAGCCAGAGATCAAAGTCTCTTTGATGTACACCTACCAATGCCAACACCAACTATATGTTCAAATAAAAGGGACAGAAAAGGCATGTGTATAGAAGTCACATCTGAGTCCAACTCTGTCACACTTGGGAACACAAACTCCAAAGTAGGGCCCACTGGCAAGGCACCAAATTCTGAAGCTATCTGCCATGGCCATAAGACCTGGGTATCTACAGAGCCCCCAGGAGCCCCACTATTTGGGTCAGTATCTACCATGGTTGTCTATGAGATTTTGCTGAGATGTGCACAAGCGTTACCTCTCTGATGACCTCCTGACTCACTTTGAAGTCTCTTAACCATATACACTCATTTGCGTTTACCTTTCCCCCTCTTATTTCAGGTCTTTTTCCAGTTGTATCACAAGCCAGTGGTTGATTGTAATCCCTCAATTCCAGGGATGCTAATCCATGGGAGTTATGTCTCCTGATGGGGGTAAGGTAATGCATTTATATGTTGAGTTTGCCTTAGGAAAAGACCACATTTGAGCAACAAGGAACCATCAATATCAAGGGAACATTAATTGATCATGTTTTCACTCATTATTGCCCCTCTGCTTGGGGTATTGCTGCTGTTCCTTTAGGGAATGTGGCAGAGCAATCCAGGATGGGAATTCAATAGTCTTTTGCTTGTTGTGTGATTCTCTACCCATGGTGGAAATGCCAGTGAATATTTGATCATGTTTATATACCATATATGTGTGCCCAGGTGAACTTTCTCCCATGTATCCCTCATCATTGACAACACACCCCATTGATCCTCCCCTGCCATGGTTGTAACCCTTCTATTGATCTAAAACTTCAACAATGAAGCCAAGAGTATTGCCAAATTTGATTAATAAGAAAATAAAATAATAATGATATGTTTAAACATAAGAAATAAAATACATAATAATTTAGAGAAATTAAAACTAAAAGTAAAAAATGGGGTATTTAAAAAATGAAAAATATTTAAAAACTCAAATCAAATTAAAAATTCTTTTGATGTTTTGCTTTTCATCACTGTAATATCAGTTGTCTTGTCTACAGTGGAATTTTCTTCCATTTTTTCCCCAGTGTCTTACTTTGTTTTTGTATTTTCTTCAAAGAAGCTTTAGGTCACAGTAAAGCTACATACAGAATATAGGGACTCCCATATACCCAACATCCTCCCCCTTTTCCTCCTTCCCTGTTAGTAGTCTTTTTGCATGTGGATGGTACATTTGTTATAAGTGATGTATAAATTTTGAAACATACTTACCAACCATGACCAATGGTTTACATTATGGTTTACATATTAGACCATACACTTTCATAATTTTTGATGAAATTTAACAAGGCCTGTAATCATCAGTGCAAAATCATGCAGAACATTTCCATTGCCCCCTAAATACACCTTCTTCAATGTATTTTATTCCTCCCTCCCTCTCCCATCAGGGCCCTGGTTGACTATTAGGCTTCACTGCATAAAGGACAAGATTCATAGATACTTGCAACAGTGTGGAGCTGGACACAATAGTCTGTCCTCCCTTATTAGGAATTGCCCATGCTCTCAAGGGACACCCGCCCCTCTGTTTGAGAACACATCAGGCCAACCAAGCATGGGAGACCAACTCCTTCCCACTCATTATGTGGGTCTCCCCCCATTGATACAGAACACTATGACAAAATGATCTCTCACACATTCTCTAGAAGATTGTCCTAGGTGCCCCCTTTCCCAAATGCCCCCACATTCCACATCCTAACCAGTAACCATTCCTTCTCATGTTGCCAAAAGAGTTTTCTCAGCTTTGTAGTTTCACCCTCATACACACCAATCCCTAGTGTTCACCTGTTCCCTCCACTCAGTTCCATGGGCGATCCAACCCATCGTCCCCACCATACGCCCCTGTCAAGCTTGCACTGCACAACCCAATAGTATCCCTAAAACCCTGTCATATCTCTTCATTGCACAATCAGTCACTTATATCTTATCATAGATTTCACATGTTTGGGCATTTCCTCACAACCTTATCCCTTCCTATTTTCTGTAAACCTATCTTCCAGATTCTAGCTCTCTGAGTCAACTCAATTTGCTCAATTCATATCAGCGGGGTCCTGTAATATTTGTCCTTCGATTCCTGGCTTGCCTCACACAACATAAGGTCCTCAAGATTCATCCATGTTATCCCATGTGTTAATATTGTATTCCTTCTTAGAGCTGAGTAATATTCCTTTTTATGTATATACCACATTTTGTTTTTCCAATCATCTTTTGATGGGTATTTTGGTTAATTCCAACTTTTGGTAATACTGAACAATGCTTCAGTGAACATTGGTGTGCACATATCTCTTCTTGTCCTTGCTTTCTGTTCTTCTGGGTTTATACTTAGCAGTGGAATTGCTGGATCATATGGTAGATCTATAGTTAGTTTTTGAGGAACTGCCAAGCTTTCCTTCTCAATGGATGGACCATTCTATATTCCCAAAAGCAGTGCATGAGTGTTCCCATTCCTCCACATCCTCTGCAACACTTGTAGTCCTCTAATTTTTTAATGTCAACCAGTCTGATGGGTGTAAGATGGTATCTCATTGTAGTTTTGATTTGCATTTCCCTAATAGCCAGTAATGTTGAGCATCTTTTCATGTCCATTTACCCATTTGTACTTCTTTAGAGAAGTATCTGTTTAAATCACTTGCCCATTTTTTAAATGTTGTTTGACTTTTTATTTTTGAGAAACAGGATTTCTTTATATATGCTGGATATTAGGCTCCTGTCAGATATAAGGTTACCAAATATTTTCTGTCATTGGGTGGGCTGCCTTTTCCCTTTCTTGACAAACTCCTTTGAGGTGCAAAATGTTTTCATTTTGAGGAGGGCCTATTTATCTATTTTTTTCACTGCGCATGCTTTCAGTGTGAAGTTCATGAACCCATTTCCAATTACAATGTCCTGTAGATGCTATCCTACATTATCTTCCAAGGTCTTTATGGTCCTGGCTCTTATGTTTAGATCTTTGGTCCATCTTGAGTTCACTTTTGTATAAGGTGTGAGATGGTGTTCCTTTCTCATTCTTTTGGATATGGATATCCAGTTCTCTAAGCACCATTTGTTGAAGAGGCCATTCTTT
This sequence comes from Cabassous unicinctus, assembly GCA_029593785.1. NCBI lineage: Eukaryota > Metazoa > Chordata > Mammalia > Cingulata > Chlamyphoridae > Cabassous > Cabassous unicinctus. Next base: position 14,579 of record JAQZBX010066346.1, read on the forward strand.
CCCAATTGAGTGGGCTTGTCAGCCTTGTTGAAGATCAAATGACTGTATATGTAAGGATCTATATCAGAACTCTCAATTCAGTTCCATTGGTCGATATGTCTATCCTTGTGCCAATATCATGAAGTTTTGACCAGTAAGCCTTTGTACTGTATTTAAAGTCAGGTAGTGTGATTTCTCCAATTTCATGTTTCTTTTTCAATATGTCTTTGGCTATTCAGGGCCTCTTGCCCTTCCAGATAAATTTCATAGTTCATTTTTACAAATCAGTAAAAAATGCTGGGTTGATTTTTATTGGGATTGCATTATATCTGTGGATTAGTTTGGGTAGGATACACATCTTAATGTTGTTTAGTCTTCCTATCCATGAACAGGGAATATTCTTCCATTTATTTAAGTCTTCTTTGATTTCCTTTAACTGTGCTGTACAGTATTCTATATATGTCATTTACATCTTCAGTTACATTTATATAAAGGTATTCAATATTTTTAGTTACTATTGTAAATGGTAATTTTTCTTGATTTCCTCCTCAGATTGTTTGTTATTGGTGAACAGAAAAGTTGCTGATTTCTGTGCATTGGTCTTATAACCTGTGACTTACTGAACTCATTTATAATTTGTAGAAGCTTTGTTGTAAAATTCTCAGGGTTGGAGTCCCGTTAAGACAGCATCAGTTTAGGAGGGCACTCACTGACTCACTCTCTGAGGATGGCTGATTGGGGACAGTGTACTCCCAGGGGGCCTATCCTGGGAGCGCATAGAGCGAGATCCTTGGAGAATTCGATCTAGAGGGAGCAGGACATTAGGAAGTTCATTTGGAAAAGATTTGTGAGTTTTTCCCCTTCCTGTGGTGGTTGGCATAGACTGCTGAGTGCCACCCTGAGCGAAAAAGGCTGGTTTGAGCTGAAACTCCCACTGGCAACCCGGTGAAAGGGAGCATTCTTTGAGATTGGGAGGGTCCTAGCAGAGTGTTGAGAGGGGTTTCCTATCTGTGGATTTTGCTGCCTGGAATCCCTTGCAGCTTTGGGGAACAAAATAGCTGGCTTGAAACAGCACCAGGCTGAGGGGAGTGGTAAATCTACTGAAAAATGTTGATTTACTGAGCTGCCCAGGGATACGCCCCAACTCCTGCCAGCAACCCAGTGAGAGGGAACATACTCCGAGAAGGGGAGGGTTTGGACAGAAGGTGGAGAGGGATTTCTTAACCATGGATTTGGCTGCCTGGAACCTGTCATACCTTTGGGGAGAAGATAACCCAGCTTGAAGCAGCACCTGGCTGAAGGGAGAGGCAATCTACTGAGAGAGCCTGATTTACCCAACAGCCCAGTGATACTGAGACTTGGTCCAGAGAGGGCAGAGTCAGTCAATATTATCATTCTGTGCAAACAAGCATCAGAACTTCAGCTCCCCTGGGGAGACCAGGAAGTGGGAAGTGCTTGACTAGTTACCACGAGCCTATTTAGGGTCCCCTTGATGAAGGGGGTGGTCTAGAAGAGGACTTTTTTTGGGTCCCTTATTTCACCAAAAAGAAAAAAAGAAAATGGTCACTTTA
>JAQZBX010066347.1:0-16130 GCA_029593785.1 Cabassous unicinctus
TTTTTTTTAATTTATTATATTTATTTATTTATCCCCCCTTTGCTGCTTGTGCTTACTGTGTCCATTTGCTGTGCATTTTTCTGTGTCTGCTTGTCACCCATTGTTGCATCATCTTGCTGGCCCAGCTCACCATGCCACGCAGGCCAATTTGCCTTCACCAGGAGGCCCAGGGAATTGAACTTAGGGCTTCCCATATGGTAAATGGGAGCCCAACCACTTGAGCAACATCCAATTCCCTGAAGAATAGAAATATTTTTATCATGCAAAAATGGTTACCAAGTTGCCCTTCACTGTTAAAAGTTTTTATAGAACACAAAAAATAAGCATTGTTAATTCTAATAATTGCTTTATCTCCCTTTCTCATGAAAATATTAATGTGGCATGAATAAAATGAATGTGAGTAAGAGAAGTGGCTTGCAGATTGGCATAAAAATAAAATCCTGCAGGAAACAGATGTAGCTCAAGTGGTTGAGTGCCTGCTTCTCTGTACGAGGTCTGGGGTTCCATCCCCAGTACCTTCTAAAAATAAACAAACAAACAAAAGAAAAACCAACTCTCACTGGTGAGAGGATGTAGCTTAGTGGTTGAGAGCCTCCTTCCCATATATGACATCCTGGGTTCAATCCCTGGTACTTCCTAAAAAAGATAAAATGAAATAACACTTTGCCACACTCAGTTACAATTCTTGAATAAGTGCATATGCATACATTTAGGGTATCAATTAGGACTTCCCTCACCCCTCTCTTATCCTGGTATTACTGCAAGAACAATCTAGTATAAACAAAAAATTCTAATCATTCCACAATCCAGTTTAACATGATGTCAGCAACTGAGGCCAACTACCTCCATCTCCTGGCTAAAAAAGAGAACTCCATTCATTTACAAAATGACTTAAAGTTCATACCAATAATCTTTCCCATTCCGTAATGATACACTTTACAGTACAAATAAAAGATTGATTGGTGAATATATTGAAGGTAATGTAGGGACTGTGATGCTTTATGTGAGCTGAGCAGTTCTCTGATTATATTTTCAAAAGGTGAAAATCAATTTGTCAACCTCCCTGAGCACTTATCTGGAGGATTTTGGGGAGAATCCACTACCAAGCTCATTTAGGTTGTTGACAGATTTCAGTTCCTTGTGGTTGTAGATCTGAGGTCCTAGTTTCATTGTTGACTGCCAGCCAGGATACTCATCTCCCAAAGGTCACTTGCATTCTTCATGTCCTTGCCTTCTCCATCTCCAAATCAGGGACAAAGTTTGCAGTCATTCTCATGCTTTGGATTTCTCTGACTTCTCCTGATATATCTCTTTTGGCTGGAAAAAGTTCTCAGGTTTTAAGAGTTCATGTGGTTTTTCAGTGATTGCAAGATGACAATATACTAGAATCACAAAACGGCTCATGCAAATGACCCATTTTGTACACCAGCAATAAGTTGACCATATAAATATCCATGTAAGCAAGTCACAGCAAGGGCTGCATATCACCACACTAATGATCAATTAAATTGGGTCCAAAAGAACATAAATCTTAAGGCTCAAGATAATCTGGCTGCAGAATACAAAATGGACTCTATCTAAGCCAAGAAAACAAATCAAGATTTTTGCCTGCTCATGAATGTTATGTAAAATAAGGACTCAGATATTGCTATATAAAGATCAGCAGTAATGAGGAGAACCAAGGTCTTGATGTCACTAAAGACATGGCGTGCAAAACTTGGATTAAGTAATCATTGTTGGATATTGCATTCATGGCAGAGTAGCTTCAAAAAGTAACTAAGGGTTACAGTAGTTGAGAGACAGGTGTGTGTAATGGCCAGCTACAATAGGAAGAAATATATGGAGCTTTCAAAGGTCTGGATGATGCTCATGATCACAATAATGAAAAATTTCCAAACCATGGTCCTCAAGTAGAAATGAAAAAGAGTTTATTTATTCTCTGCTTTGTAGGATCCTGTGTCATTCTTAGTTATATAAGCATAATCACTGTATTTTTCTGATGCATGGTTTCAGTGTATATGAGAAAGCCCAACTAAGGAATCATCTGTAGGGAGAAAACACAATTTAATAAAATGAACTTTGAGTCCAAAATCTCTTCTCTCACTTAGCTTTGCAACTTACTAGCTTAGAGATTAATTTGCCTCTCTGGATATTTTTATCCTCTAGACAAAAGGAATTAATTCTACCTATTGATAATATTTAATTTTTAGATTGTCATAAAATACATGATTGTCAATAATAGAGATGCTTTGCCCCAAAATAAAATTCCTTAAGTTTATTTTATCTCATTCCACTATCATATTCCTTGAACCTTGAGAGAATATTTGGATTAATATTTGTGACTACTTTTGTCAGTGAGAAACAACAGCAACAACTTCAAAGAAATAAACATTCAAGAAAATTCAAAACCATATTCCCCAGAAAATTTGTGGATATTATTGAGTGAAAAATAGTGCAGTGAAGAGGCCTTTAAGAGTTTAAACAGGATGAACATTTATTATATCCTGTTGCCTTAACTATAGAATGGTCTCTTACCTTTTGCTCCCCCTTTTATAATTTTTAGTTGTTCCTACTTCTAAATTCAGCCCATTTTTTTAAACTTTCTTTTTGTAAATTATGAAGTGTTGGTCACAGTTCAAGTACTCCCCATTTCCGGTTTCTCTCTGAATTCCTTATTAGAGTATCTAAAGATATAGAAGGGCACTAAAGTTATATTTAAGAAGAGTGGGAGGATGGCTCATTGGGGACATGATCCTTCCTGAGGGGTCTGTGCTGGGGGCGCACAGAGTGAGAACCTTGGGGACATTGATCTGGAGGGAGCTGGATGGCGAAGCTGATTGCTCAGGAAAGATTCATGAGTTTTTCCCCTGCCTGTGGTAGTCAACACAGACGACTGAGCCACAACATCAGGGAAAAAGGCTCGTTTGAGCCACAACTCCTTCTGGCAACCCGGTGAGAGGGATCGTTTTCTGAGAGTGGGAGGGTTCTGGCAGAGGGTTGAGGGGGGTTTCCTTTCTGTGGATTTGGCAGTCTGGAACCCCTTGTGGCTTTGGGGAACAAAAGAGCTGACTTGAAGAGGCACCAGGTTGAGGGGAGTGTCGAATCTGCTGAGGAAGGTTGATTTAACTAGCTGCCCAGGGATATGCCTCGACTCATGCTGGCAAACCAGTGAGAGGGAACATTCTCCAAGAGTGGAAGGTTCTGACAGAAGGTGGAGAGGTGCTTCCTTTCTTTGGGTTTCGTTGCCTGGACCCTGTCATAGCTTTGGGGAGGAAATAAGCCAACTTGAAGTGGCACCAGGCTGAGGGGAGAGTTGAATCTGCTGAGGAAGCCTGATTTACCTAACAGCTCAGTGATACTGAAGCTTGGCTCTAGAGGGGGCAGAGTCAGCCAATTTTATCATTCTGCACTGACAAGCATCAGAGCTTCAGTTCCCCTGGGGAGGCCAGGAAGTGGGAGGTGCTTGATTAGTTTCCATGAGCCTATTTAGGGTCCCCTTGATGAAGGGGGGTGTCTAGAAGAGGCCTTCTTTTGGGTCCCTTATTTTGCCAAAAAAAAAAAGAAGACAGTCACTTTAAAAATTAAAAAGAAGAATTTTTTTTTTAATTTAGTTTAATCACTAAAATCTGCCTCAAAACCTGAAGATAGAACCTTGCAGGCAATTGATTGAGGAACACAAGCAGGCTGAGAGGTTCCACAAGGGCCCAAGGAGGAACCCTGTTCTTCCGTAGCTTTTTTTGACTGCTTGTTTGTGTGGTAGTTTGGTTTTTCTTTGTTTATTTGTTGTCTCTTGCTTTTCTTTCCTCTTGTCTTCTTGTTTTTCTTTCTTTCTTTCTTTTTTTAAATTAGGTGCTGCTAGCTTGTCTCTTCTTTTCTGTGCTTCTTCTTCCATGATTTGTCTATATCGATTTTGTCTCCCAATGCTATCTTTTTTCCTTCCTTCATCTTTCTGTTTTCTGTTTTCTGTTGTGGTTCTTAGATACCACAGTTTCTTATTGGCCCACAACTTAATAGTGTCAAATTCTATTCTCTCTATTCTGTTTTCTCCTTTTTTATTATTATTATTAACTTTTTCCTTTTAGTCCTTTCTTTATTCTTTCTCTCCTCATCATTCTGGCCTTCTAAATCATTATATATATTTTCTGCTATTTGCTTTTCCAGTCCATTGTAGGTACTCCACTTTTTTCCTATTACCCTATACTGCCTACATGAGTTAAATATTCATTTTACTAAGTCTTATATGGCCCCTCTTCTAACTTTATTAATATTACTAATATCCTTCTTCCATAATCACATCTTTCGATTCCTCTGGCGTTAATCTTTTGTCTTCAAGGGAGCATAGAAAGAAGCAAGGAAATAAAATAAGAACAAAGTCCCAAAGAGAAAACTTAAAACACACACAGAACCACCAGCTAAATAAAACTATAGAGCAAAGAGAGAGAAGCTAATCAACTGAATAAACCCATCAAGATAAAATGATGACTAGAGGGCAACAAAAAATTACAAACCACATTGACAAATAGGAAGACATGGACCAGTCCAGTGAAGAAAGTAAAAACCAGGAAGAGATGCAGAACATTGAACAACTAACCAAAGCTTTCCAAACAGATATCATGGACAAATTTAATGAAGTGAAGGAAAATATTAAGGATATTAAGAAGATAATGGGAGAACATACTGAAGAAATTGCAAACATACATAAAAAGATAATGGCTATGATGGTGATCAATGGCACAATCCAAGAAATAAAAAAAACACTGAATTCACATAACAGCAGATTTGAAGAAGCAGAAGAAAGAATGAGTGATGTGGAAGACCATACATCTGAAATCAAACAGATAGTACAACAGATAGATAAAAAATTAGAAAAAATCCAGCAAGGATTCAGGGATTTAATCGACAACACAAAACACACAAACATATGCATTAAAGGCATGCCAGAAGGAGAAGACAAGGGAAAGGGAACAGGAGTGTTGAAGGAAATAATGGCTGAAAATTTCTCAATCTTTTTGATGTACATGTCCAGGTAGCACAGTGCACCCCAAACAGTATAAGTCCAAACAGGCCAACTCCAAGACATATACTTGTCAAAATGCCCAATGCTCAAGACAAAGAGAAAATACTCAAGGCAGCAAGAGAAAAGAGAACAATCACATACAAGGGAAGCACAATAAGATCAACAGCTGATTTCTCATCTGAAACCATAGAGGCAAGAAGACAGTGGTATGATATAGTCAAAGTACTAAAAGAAAAAAAACTTCCAACCAAGAATTTTCTATCCAGCAGAACTGGCATTCAAAAATGATGGCGCGTTCAAAATATTCACAGATAAACAGAAATTAAGAGAGTATGCCAATAAGAAACTTGCACTTCAAGAAATACCAAAGGAAGTTAAACAAGTTGAAAGGCAAAAGCAGTGGAAAGAGAGTTGAAGGAGAGTGTAAGAACAACTAAAAAGACAAAAAGAGAAATAAAAACAATATACGACATACATTAACCCAAAGAAAATATGGCTGAAGTAAGAAATTTGTTGTGAGTAATAACACTGAATGGTAATGGATTAAACTCAACACTCAAGAGACACAGACTGGCAGAATGGATAAGGAAATATGATCTATATATATGCTGTCTACGAGAAACCCACATTCCACCCAGGGTTTTAAGGAGGCTGAAAAACAATTGTACAGCAAACAATACCCAAAAAAGGGCAGGAGTAACTATCCTAATATCAGACAAAATAGTATTTAAATGCAAAACTATTTTAAAAGAGACAGATGGAGACAATATATTAGTAAAAAAGATAATATCTTAAAAAGAGAGAATAATCATAATCGTTTATGCACATAATCAGAGGGCCTCAAAATACATGAGGCAAACTCTGGAAAAACTAAGTGGAGAAGTAAATGCCTCTACAATTATAGTGGAGGACTTGAATACACCATTAAAACCATTACACAGGACATTTAGACAGAGAATCAATAAAGAAACAAAGACTCTGAATAATACATTAAAGGACCTGGACCTAATAGACAAATACAGAACACTACACCCAAATACAGCAGGATTTACATTCTTCTCAAGTACACATGGATCATACTCCAAGATAGACCACATAATATGCTGCAGAACAATCTCAATGAATTAAAAAAGATTGAGGTTATACAAAGTAATTTCTCTGACCACAATGGAATGAAATTGGAAATCACTAAGGGCCAGAGAAACAGATTAGGCACAAAGATATGGAAGTTAAGCAACACACTAATTTTAGACAAACAGTGGGTCAAGGAGGAAATCTCAAAAGAAATGTGCAACTACCTTGAAACTAATGAAAATGACAACACAACATATCAAAAACTATGGGATGCAGCCAAAGGTGTCCTGAGAGGGAAATTCATAGCAATAAATACATATATTATAAAAGAAGAAAGAGCTAAAATTGAAGACCTAACTGCACACTTGGAGGGAATGGAAAAACAACCACAAACTAAACCTAAAGGAAGTAGAAAGTAGGAAATAACAAAAATTAGAGCAGAGATGAATGAAAGAGAGAATAAGAAAGCAATAGAAAAATTAAACAAAACCAAAAGCTGATTCTTCAAGAAGATCAATACAATTGACAAACCGTTAGCCAGACTAACAAAGAAAAAGAGAAAGCAGATGCAAATACACAAAATAATGAATGAGCAAGGGGATATCACTCCTGACCCCACAGAAGTAAAGAATATCATAAGAGAGTACCTTGAAAAATTATATGCCAAGAAGAATGATATTTTAGAGGAAATGGACAAATTTCTAAAAACTCACAAACAGCCTACATTAACTAAAGAAGAAATTGATGAACTCATCAGTCCAATTACAAGTAAAGAGATAGACTCAGTCATCAAAAACCTCCCAACTAAGAAGTGCCCAGGACCAGATGGCTTCACAGTTGAATTCTACCAAATATTCTGGAAAGAGTTAACACCAATCCTACTTCAGCTGTTCCAAAAAATAGAAGTAGAAGGAATATTGCCTAACTCATTCTATGAAGACAACATTACCCTAATACCAAAGCAAGACAAAGATACCACAAGAAAGGAAAATTAAAGACTGATTTCTTTACTGAACCTAGATGCTAAAATCCTCAACAAAACACATGCTAATCGCATCAACAACATATCAAAAGAATTATACACCATGACCAATTGGGTTTCATCCCAGGTATGCAAGAATGGCTCAATATAAGAAAATCGATCAATGCCAAACACCCCTTAAAGAGATTGAAGGAAAAAATCACATGATCATCTCTATAGATGCAGAAAAAGCATTCAACAAAATGTAGCATCCTTTCCTGAAAAAAGCACTGCAAGAGATAGGAATAGAAGGAAACTTTCTGAATATGATAAAGGGTTTATATGAAAAAGCCAATGCTAACATCATCTTCAATGGTGAAATCCTAAAAGCCTTCCCTCTGAGATCAGGAACAAAAAAAGGATGCCCACGATCACCACTCCTATTTAACATTGCCTTAGAAGTACTTGCTTGGGCATTGAGGCAAGAAAAAGATATAAAAGGCATCCAAATTGGAAAAGAAAAGGTAAAACTTTCATTATTTGCAGAAGACATGATCCTATACGTAGAAAGCCCTGAGAAATCTACAATAAAGCTCCTAGAACTTATAAAGAAATTCAGTAATGTCACAGGCTATAAGATCAATGATCAAAAATTAGTAGCATTTCTGTACACCAATAATGAGAAATGTGAGGAGGAAATCAAGAAAAAAAAATACCATTTACAGCAGTAACTAAAAGAATCAAATAACTGGGAATAAATTTAGCTAAAGTTGCAAAAGACTTATATACAGAAAACTACACAACACTGTTAAAAGAAATCAAAGAAGACTTAAATAAATGGAAAAATATTCCCTGTTCATGGATAGGAAGACTAAACCTCATCAAGATATCTATCCTACCCAAATTAATCTACAGATTTAATGCAATCCCAGTAAAAATCAACACTGAATTTTTTAAGGAACTGGAAAAAGTAACTACAAAATACATTTGGAATGGAAACCATATATCTGATAGGAGCCTAATATCTTGCATGTATAAAAAAATCCTACACCTCGAAAATAAAAAGACAAAAACCAATTTATAAAATGGGCAAGTGACCTGAAAAGACACTTCTCCAAGGAAGAAATACAAATGTCTAAAAAGCACATGAAAAGATGCCCAACATCGCTAGCTATTAGGGAAATGCAAATCAAAAGTACAAAGAGATACCGTCTTACACCCATAAGAATAGTGGCTATTAAAAAAACAGCAGACTACAATTGTTGGAGAGGATGTGGAGGAATAGGAAATCTCATCCACTGCTGATGGGATTGTGGAATGGTCCAGGCACTGTGGAGGACAGTTTGGCAGTTCCTCAGAAAACTAACAATAGATCCTCCATATGGTCCAGTGATTCCACTGATGGGTATATACCAAGAAGAATTGAAAGCAAAGACACAAACAGATATATGCACACCAATGTTCATAGCGGCATTGTTCACTGTTGCAAAAAGTTGGAATCTGCCCCGGTTTCCATCAACACATGAATGGATAAACAAAATGTGGTACATTAATACAATGGAATATTACTTAGCTGTAAGAAGGAATAACGTGCTAACACACGGAATAACATGGATGAATCTTTAAAACATTCTGTTGAGTGAAGCAAGCCAGGCATTGAAGGATGGACAGTACATGAACTCACTGATTTGAATTGAGGAAAGTGAGCAGTCTCTGAGAACCATTGTCTGAAGGATAGGTTAACAAGAAAGAGAAAGAGAAGAGAAGGCTGTGAGTCATCACCCATAAGAACATAATCTATGGTAAAGAGATAGAGTATCGTTGCATATTGAAAGATAGGACAAGTGGGTATTGATATTACTGGGTTTGGTGGTGCAAGTTAACAGGTGGGTAGATTAGGAAGGGTGCGTTAGAATACCCAGGATACTGGGGTGAGAGATGGGAGAGGGACCAGGTGAACACGGGATTTGTGGATAGGAGGTTGAAAGTGCAGGAGAGGGATGCTCTTATGGCAATATGACAAGATAGTGTCACTGGTTTAGGGTGTTGGTTGGGGGGCATTCAGGACGAGGCTCATCTGGAGTGGGCTTCTGGGGAGTGTGTGAGTGTTCATGCTTTCATAATGTGTTGTGTTGGGGAGTGGAGACCCACACAGTGAGTGGGAAGGAGATGGGCCCCCATCATAAGGAGGAGCAATTCACCCAGAAACAGACAGATGCGTGTCTCTTAGGAGTAAGGGTGGATCTTAATTGGGTCGGACAATCAGCATGTCAACACCTCTTGTTGCATGTAACTATGAATCTTGTCATCCAATGAGTCAAGACAGGGGGGTGTCATGTGCCCCAGGGTGATAGGGAGGAAGGAACAGTATAGATCAAACAAGGGGTATTTAGTGGTCAGGGGAAGTGTTTTTCATTACCTTACAGTGAAAGACACAGGACATGGTAAATATCATCAAAAATTATTAAAATGTACAGTCTAAATTATAAACTATACTTTAAACCATTAACAATGTTTAGTAGCTATGTTTCACTATCTGTATAACATTTATAACAATAATACCATCCACATTTAAAAAGGTTTTAATATGGGGTGAGGAAAGGAGGAGGAGTTTGGGTATATGAGAGTCTCTAGTATTCTGTCTGTGACTTTGCTGTGACCTAAATCTTCTTTGAAAATTAAAAGAAAATTTGGGAGATGCTGTGGAGTGAGAGGGGAAAGGTACCAAGGTACACACTGGACACCTGATAATGCAGTGACAAAAGGAAAAATATTTTTTAAAAAATTTAAAAACTTTTTTGTTTTATCCCATTTTTTAATATCCCATTCCTTTAATTTAATTTTATTTTTAGTGTTTGTTTTTTTTTTACATTTCCATGTATATTATCTCTTACCTTTAAATGTATCATTATTATTTCATTTTCCTATTAATTGTCTTTGGTATTATATGGGCTTCATCTTTAAAGAAGTTTTGGATCACAGAAGGGTTACAATGGGGGTTACAAAGGGTTACATTGGTGGGGGTTCCTGGGATGTGGGTTTCATGGGAGGAAGTTCACATGAATATACATAAAAGATATATAAAATTGTTCAAATGACCAAGGGGTGGGGCATGGTCACAGTGGGTGGAGAATCACTCAATAAATGAGATAATACTGAATTCCCAGCCTGGAGAGCTCTGCCACATTCTCCAAGGGAGCAGCAACAGTCCCCCAAGTTCAGGGGCTGTGTCTGGCAAAAGAGGATGGTCCACTAATGGGTCCTTGTTATTGATGACTAGCCTTACAAGTCTTTGCTCTTTTAATTGAAACTTATCCTAAGGGTTGCCACTTGAGAGCCTCCTTGTTGCTCAAATGTGGCCTCTCTCTAACGCAAACTCAGCATATGAATGCATGACCTTCCTTCAGCATGGGACATGACTCCTGGGCATGAGCCTCCCTGGCAACGAGGAATTAATACCAAGTACCAACTGGCAATATGACTGGAAAAAGACCTTGAATAAAAGGGGGAAAAGGTAAAGACAAATGAGTTCGTATGGCTAAGAGACTTCAAAGACAGTGTGAGGTCATCCCAGAGGTAACGCTTACGCACACCTCAAATAGGATCTCATAGAACACCAAAGTGGATATCACCCCACACAGAGGGGCTTCTGAGGGCTCTGGATACACCCAGGTCCTATCTAAGGGTAGATAGCTCCAGAGATTGATGCCTTATCAGTAGGCTCTACTTTGGAATCTGTGCTCTTGAGAGTGACAGAGTTGGACTCAAATAAGTCCTCCCTGCACATGGTCCATCAGTCCCTTATATTCAAACCTATATGTGGTGCTGGAGTTTGTAGGTGTACTTCCAGAGACTGGAGCCTTTGGCATGCCCATGTGCCAGTTGTGCCTAGAATCTCGGTGGAGCTGCAACTCCTACTCTACAGCTCAATGGACTCACCCAAGTCACCTGGCAAGGAGATGATGATTGACAACGGCCATACCAGGGAATGGAGAGATCTGAAGCTGCAGTCAGGATAATCCCATCCATCTTATCTATGGGATATAAGCCCCCTCTCACTAGGAGGTGGGGTGTACATCACCATCCCAGACTCCTCAGGATTGGGGGAAGTGCTATGGACTAGAGTGGACTTACTGGTATTCTGTTGTAGACATGTTGTGATTCAATCAATGGAAGAAATTACAGCATTGAAGTGGAGCCAGTGGCCACTGGATGCTTTCGGGGCAGAAAGAGGGAAAAGCAGTTGTAATATAGGTGCTTTTTCGGGCTTTGGGAATTGTCCTTAGTGACATTACAATGACAGATATAGACCGTATTACATCAGCATACAAATGCAGAACTATGTGGCAGACAGTGTTGTCTACAATGTGAACTATGGTCCATGTTTGGTGGCAAAGTCCTAGGATGTATATATCCATTGAAGGTGATGTGCCACACTAAGGAAAGATGTTTATATGTGAGGTTGTGGGAGTTGTGGGAGGTGGGAAACATGGGAATCCTTGTAATTTTGTGTAACATTTATATAATCTAAGCATCTTTTAAAATATAAAAATAAATAAAGAAAAAAAGAAATGTGAATAGGCATTAAAATGGTATTAATGAGAATATCCTTGTGCATTTCAGTTTTCAATTTAAGCTTTTGTGATACAGAAAATAAGTTCCTGTAAAGTTTTAGGCCATTCCTGATGTTTTCAATAGTTCATGTCCCATGGAATACATCATATGTCCCATACAGTGACTTCAAAGGAGAGAAGATAAAAATATAAAGGGACTAAAATTTCTTGAGTTTCAACTGTGTTTCAAAATATAGAAAGATTGCTTTCTACTGATTACATTTATTCTTCAAAAATATGGCAAAAGCAAAATACAAATGGCAATTCTTGAAAATATATTTACCATGCAAATGAGAGATATAGGAATATAACTCTCAAAATCAATTAGAAGGTGATAAGAAATTGTCTTCAGGTGCATTGCAAATTAAGAAGTGCTGAATAATATATATAATTTTCTGGACACTTTTACAGATTTTTTCATTGACTGCGTTGTGATAGACCTTGTATATATTATAAGAAACCAAGTTCAGTGATTTAATAATCACTGGTATTGAATAACTTACAGTCCAGGGAGTGGAGGGGGCATTCATACTGTACATGGTTTCCTTTAATGTGCCAAATGTAAATAATAGCTAGTAACTTAGGAAAAATAGCTCCTGGAAGAAATATTAGAGTTGAATCATGAAGCATTAGTCACATTTAAGGAAATGAAGACAGATGGAAAAGATACTACCAACAGAGAGAATAGCACAAGTGCCCAAACCATCACAGCTTCATTGAGACTACTTTCCATGCCACTGGTTCATTTTCAAGCAACACTTTTTTTTTGATAAAATTTTTTTTTATTTTTTAAAAGATACTTGGAGCACATAAATGTTACACAAAAAATATAGGGCTTCCCATATACTCCACCTCTCACACCTCCCACAACCTCCCACATAAACATCCTTCATTAGTGTAGCACATTCACTGCAATTGATAAATGGATCACAGGGCTTTGCCTTTATGCGTGGACCACAGTTCACACTGTAGTCTACACTCTTTCCCACACAGTTTTGCATGTTATGTGATGACATAAAATGGCCTATATATGTCATTGCAGTGTCATTCAGGACGATTCCCAAGTCCCGAATAAGCCCCCGTATTACAACTGATTTTCCCTCTCCCTTCCCCCAGAGCCTCCAGTGGCCACTGGCTCCACATCAATGTTGCAATTTCTTCCAATGCTAGAACACAATATGTCTACAGTAGAATACCAGGAAGTCCACTGTAGTCTATAGCTCTTTCCCCAGTCCTGTGGACTCTGGGAGGGGGAAGGAGGAATAGAATGGATTGAACAGGGGGTGTTTGTTGGTCAGTGGAAATGTTCTGCATGGTCTTGCAATAATGGACACAGACCATGTTAAATATCATCAAAATCTGTGAAAGTGTATGGACTAGATTGTAAACCATGATGTGGGTCATTGACTATGTTTAGTAGCTATGTTTCACTATTTGTATATCAGTTGTAACAAAGGTACCATCTACATATAGAAAGGAATTGACACAGGAAAGAAAAAAAGGTGAGGATGTTGGGTTTGCGGGAGTCCCCTGTATTCTGTGTGTGACTGTACCTAAAACTTCTTCAAGAAACTCTTAATAGCTTGTTGAGACTCTCTTTCTTGAATCCACATTGTCTATCTTTCTTGCTGATTTGGACAATTGACTCAATTCTTCTATTCCATTTCTTAGTAATTTATGATTTGGTTTATTTCTAGCTTTCCAGTTAACTTATCCTGGGATCTAGGCACCAAATCTCCTTGGTAACACGGTTCATAAGAGCCATGCGTCAACTTACCCTTATACGGAAATTTAACTTTCTTTTCTAATTGTATCGCATCTGCAAAGGCCGGCTTTCCATACTGCCTTAATTATTCCTGGCACCCAAGTTTCACTCTGGGACATGAGGAAAGGCATACCTTGACTATCAAGATTAAGGGATCAGAGAGTAGGCAGGTTCAAAATGCAAAAGCATGAAGATAATCATTGTTAAAATATATTGAACTTCAGACTTTATTAAAAATGTTTGATTGAATGGTGTATTGCCTTCCAAAATGAATGATATCACTGGATGCAAAATAAACTTTTTTTCCAACATTTTATTATGAACATTCTCAAAAATACAACAGTGCTTACAAATGAATAAACCCCTGAAACCCAAATAGGTATGAAGTTATAGAAATTTCCACCACTCCAGAAATTTCTCTATGCTTCTTCAATACAACCCCCATGCATTCCACAGCCACAGTAGGTAACTAATGTTTTGGATTTTTCCACCATATATTTGTTTTACCTGTTCTAAGACTTAATATAAATGAAAGCATCCATATCATATCATGTAAGACTTCTTTCACTCAACAAAATAATTGTGCAAATCATTAATACTGGTGTGTCAGTAGTTCATTCCTTTTTATTGCTGAGGAATATTTCATTTATGAATATACCAGAGTTTTTCTCTGTTACTATGGATGGACATCACAATTCTTGGCTATTATGTGAAAAGCTTCTGTGGGCTTTTAGCACAAATCTTTTTGTGAACATACTATTTCTCTTGGGTAAATAACTAGGAATAGAATTGTTGGGACATATGGTAAGTGTACATTTAGTTTTATAATAAACTACAAGATTTTTTTCAAAATAAATGTAACATTTTCACATCCCCATCAACAATAAAAACTATGTTCATAATAAGAATACTTCTCTCTATCTGCCCTGCTACTTACCTGATCCAAAATTTCATAAACTGTTTCCTAGATGATAAAAGTATCTTCTTAAACATACTCCCAGATTTGATTCTTGATGCTCAATAAGGCAATCAGATTAATACTATTAAACCATAAATTAGATTATGTTCTAAATCTTTCCGATGTTTTGCCATTGTACTCTGGATAAAATTCCATGTCCTTTGATGATGAAGGGTCCCAAAATGTTTCTGATCTCATCTTTAATTATTCTCTATCTTGTTACCCTACTTTTGTCATTCTGGACTTCCCAATATTCTTCCTATAGAACAAGCATACCCCATTTGCACTTGTTGTTATATATTTCTAGAATCCCCCCCATCCTGAAATAGTCAAAATTTATTCCTTTAGTTCATTTAAGTCCAATTGATGCTACTGATATTTTGGGCTGAATAGTTCTTTGTTGTGAGTGACTTTCCTACTTATTGTGGGCTACTTAGGCATATCACTATCCTCTAATCACAATATGCCATTAGCACCCCCCTTCCTCAATTTTGACAATGAAAAATGTCTGCAGAAATTGTCAAATGTCACCTGGGGGTAAAATTCTCCCAATGGAGAACCACTGATTTAGGTCTTATTTCGAATGTCAATTTATCAAATGGGCCTGCCCTGAACATCCTATCCTAAACAGTACACGTCCCATCTCCCTAGCTTTGCTACCATCACTCTCTTTAATTACTTTGTTTTATTTTTAGTACATGACAATTTTAAACCTGGCATATTAAATATTTGCTTCATTATTTATTATTAATCTTCACTACACTAAATACTATACTCCATAGGATAATGAACATTTTCTATTTTATTCATTGTCATATTTTCAACACATAGACTAACACATAAAAATAAGGAGGTGGCAGAATGTTACCTGTATCATATTAATTTTAAATAAAATATTTATCTGGTACATTTTAAAGGTAGTATTAGACACTACATTTTCTCAGTCATCTCTGGCAAAAAAAATCCTGGAAGGGAATTTGAAAATATAGGCTATATATTTGCAACTTTCAGAACCTAAAATTTATCTAGATATAATTATTAAAAAACTTATCTTGGAGACTGTTCATAAAACCAATAACTTCGGTATTTATTGATATGAAAATTTCCATGAATGTGATATGAATAACAAAGAAAGAAAAAAGAGAAAAGGAAAGAAAAATGGAAAAATAATGTTTAGATATATAGATTTAAAAGAATTAAAGATTGTCCTGTGAAATGTAGCTAAAGCCTTTTTATGAAACCTCTTAATCGTCTGTAACAACATTCAAATAAATACTTTCAAATTTAGAGTAATATTTTTCAGTTTTAAAAATATTTTTGCACATAGAAAATATTCTGTATATCTTTCATAATATTTGTATAGCACATTCTGGTAAACTGTAGGGGATTTGAGGGTATAGATGGTGACTGTAAAAAGGTTTACTTTATATCATATAATGAATTTCCATAAAATTTCAAATTAAATATTTTCAAACATAGTAATGAGAAACTGAGGTTGGTTTTCTGACTGTAACTTTTAAAATAATTTTTTATAGCTGATATGTTTACTATGGTAGCTTGGAGCTATGTAAACCAGAGAAATGGGTTCTCCAATTTAATCTATTCCTATGGCTGTGAACACTGTTAAATAGGACCTATGGGTGAGATTACTTCAGTTAATATCTGGACCAGCTGAATTAGGATGGGCCTTAATCTTATTACTAAAGACCTTATAGAGAAGGTCACAAAGAGAGAAAGTGAGA
>JAQZBX010066348.1:0-16130 GCA_029593785.1 Cabassous unicinctus
TTTTTGCCTAGCTGGTTGGAGGTGGGAGGGTGAGGATGTGAAAGATGATGCATGAACAAATAGAAAGCAAAATGACTTTCCTCTTTGATCTTTTCCTTACATACTTTAAACATTACATTCTGTAATTAGGTAAAAGTTTAACACTGTTGCGAGCCACAGCTAAAGTTTAACAGTTATTTCTAAGAAGATCGTTAATTAGACTGACTTGGGATGCAGACTTTGGAATACATATTCATTCTGATAGCAGTTACAGCATATAAGAAATCTCAAGAGTAAAAGCCATTTGAAGCATTATCCACAGGAAACAGCTGCAGCTGGTAAGGGAACTTTTGACATTAAGGAAATGTGGTACTTCATGGAATTAGAGAAAGGCAGAAGTAATACATCACAGGGTAACGCTATCTCAGTAAGAGCTGGATCGTCTTTTCAATAGACAACACTCACTTTATAGCAATTCATGCTTGCTTGCCTCTCTGAGTCTTCAGGAGACAAGCATGGTCTATCAAGAGCAAAAATTTAAAGAAATGTGAACTAGTACTCAAAGACATTTACAATTTCAAGGGTTAGGGGTCTGTGGTTTGACACATAGCTTAGGTCTGATCAGCCATATAGACCTATGCTGTCTAATACAGTAAGCATTAACCACATGTGGCTAGTGCAAATGGAAATGTGATGTAAGTGTACAATATATACTGGATTTCCAAGATTTACCATAAAAAAAGAATGTAAAATATCTCATTAATAAATTTTAAAATATTGGTTATATGCTGAAATAACATTTTAGATGTGTTGGCTTGAATAAAATATATTATTAAAATTGATTTTGCTGATTTCTTTTTACTTTTTTAATGTGGCTACCAGAAAATTAAAAACTACATATACTGCCTGCATTTGTGTCTTGTATTATATTTCCATTGGACAGTGCTAATATAGACAACAATTATAAAAATTAACCCAAGTTTAAGAATTTGGTGCATTTGATTAAAAATGGTGAACGATTTGCAATGAAATATGCTCCCTAAGAGGTGAATAAAACGACTGAAGCCCCTTTCTTGTGGACTGCTCTTCTGCTGCAATCCAGTGGTGACTTCAGGTAAACCATCCACCCTTCCTGGGCCTCAGCCTCCACAATGGTTGATCCAGATAATCTTAAACATCTCTGTTACTTTTAACATTTCAAGTCCATGGCAGATTCTTAAGGGCTGGTAACTCATGGGGGACAGTAAAAAAAAAATCCATGCTTTCAGTATTCATAGCCCCAGATGTTACCTGCTGATGCCTCATATTTGATGTACCTTTGATGAAGTTTTTCTGCAACAACACTATATTTTAATCACAATAATAACTATGCTTAGGATGCACATGGGAAGCGGGTGTGGCTCAATCGATAGAGCTCCCACTTACCATATGGGAGGCCCCGGGTTCGCTTCCCGGGGCCTCCTTGTGAGGGCAGGCCGGCCTGCACGGCGCGGTGGGCTGATGCAGCAAGACCTCACAGCAAGGGGGAGATAAGCAGACACAGAAAAAACACACAGCAAATGGACACAGCAAACACAAGCAGCAAGGGGGGGATAAATAAATAAATAAATAAATCTTTAAAAAAAAAAAAAAAAAAAAGGATGCACAAACTGGGGTAGTCTACAGAAAAGATCATGCCATTTGCTTTCTGTATCCATATAAGTGAGTTTTATATAACAAGATTATACTTCTAACATGGAAAATCTTAAGAACTCCTTGATAATCCAACAAATGTTTATTAAAAGGTAAAGCTAAAATATTCTAAAATACCTTGGGAAAAAATGCAGAACCAGTTATTTCTGTTGTCCAGGTTCTATCATATTTCTTTCTAGTTTCAAAGCATCTAGTTATCTGTTGGAAGTTATTCTGCATCACCAAGGTAAATTATATAGTCTTCACATGATTCCTTTTTTGTTTTGTTTTTTTTTCTTTTAAAGGTAAAATTTTTAAATTTAGATAGCCTAATTATAACTAATAGGGTAAAGTTTCAGCACAAGGCTATATAAATAGTATTCAATTCTCCATAAATAGTTTAAATAAAGTATGCTTAAAATCTGTGTGGAAACTAATGGAATTAAGAAACTGTAGGGATAAATGCCCCACAAGATGGAAATCTTGCTTATTATGAAGACCTTCAGAAAGAGTACCTGATCTCCACCTGGAAGGAATCCTAGAATTTTGCACCTGCATTTCGGTAGAATTTCCTATTATATCTATTTTAAATCCAGTGATTTAAATTCTGACCATAGAGAGACAATGTGCACAACTGCTGCTAATACACTCGTCCATTTTGAAGTAGTGCTTGCCTTTATTTACTTGGCTCCAGATTTCTCGAATGGTGACCTTCTGTAACATGGCCATAAGATCACTCATGCTGGCATATCTTGCCTGTACTAGAAGTAACCAAAGAAATTCTTAGTGGGAAAATAAATTTTAGACATGCAGGCCCTTTTCCTTTCCTGCCCTCCACTCCTTCTTCCCTCATTTCCTCCTTCCTTTTTTTGGTCAACCCATGTATATCATATCAACACAATTCATGTCATTTTTTTTTAACTAATCCTGAAAGCAAGTTGGCAATTGCGACTGAATTGCCAAAAGAAATGGCTGTGTTTCAACCATTCCATACTTTGGGGCAGGGTGTGTGTGTGTGTATGTGTGTGTTTACTTAAAAAAGCTTCGAAGTCGCAGAGCAACAGAAGGATACTCTGGCTGCCTTTACTTTTTTTTTTTTTGTCTCTTTTTTTTTTTTTTAAAGGAGGCACCAGGGATTGAACCTGGGACCTCATATATGGGAAGCAGGCGCTCAGCCACTGAGCCACACCCATTCCTCTGCCTTCATGTTTGAGATTGGTGGAGTCGAGGTTGGTCAACCCACAATTGGGAGCAAGTCTCAGTGGGTCTATCATGCAAGATAACAGTTTTACTTGAGAACAGAAAATACATGACCCTGCATTTCCTTCTCTTTGCCAATATATACAGAATGACATTTGAAAAAACACTAAGAAAAGCCGATTAAAAAGAATTCCTCCTGACTGGCTTTTCTTCAGCATTTTATTTGCTTTTCTTCTTTTCTGGTTCAGCTTCATTCCCAACTATTCCACTGTTTGGGGGCACAGGGAAGCCGGTGTCTGGGGGAATATAACACATATTAGTCTGCATGGCAACAGGAAGGATGTGGGCTCCTTTCAGATTCAAATAAGGCAAATCAGCCCAGCTAAGGTTGAGGACATCAGGCTTATGTCACACTGTAGCCTGAGAAAGTCAGAAACAGGGTAATCATTTCATCCTGGGGCTTAATCTCTATTTTTAACTTCAGATCCCTAGCCTACCTCTCACTAAACATATAAAATCAAAAACAAACTGATCACAAAACTGCTGGCACAGTATAACTCTAGTCACTATTCTACTAAGAGAATCCTGATATTTAGAATTGAGAAAGACCAGTGTTTCCAGTGTATTCACAGATGTTTTAAGTGGTGTTGGACAAAGGTTCAGAAGCGCCATAATAATTCTTTCAAATTATTTCTGAGGGTTGAAGAAGGTGGTAGGAAAAGCCCATCATGTCTTCTTCCTAAATAAATACTCCTAAGCGTGCAAAATCAAAGTAGTAATACATTTATAATGCAGCAAAAAATCAAATAGGGGATTTCTGGTCTAACTCTTAAAATTACCAATGCTTCCACATCCATGAAAAGATTGATGCAAACCATGAGAGAGAATGTGGAGTGTTGTTAAGACAAATATCACATTATTGAATTCTGGAAATGACTCTATTATTAATTCTATTGGTCCAACTTTGTTGTCTTGGCAGGTCACTCATCCTCTCCCGAATTTCAAATCATCCATCCATCCATCCACCAAATATGTCCTGACTTTCTACTAGGTGCCCAAACCTTGATGAGCTAAAAAAGATGAAAAAGCTATCACCCCAGCCCTGCAATATGTGTTGATAAAAGAAGTACACAAATAAGTCTACGTAAGTCAAGGGTCACTTGGAAGAGGCACAGGGCTGACTGGAATTCAGCAACAGAAGAGGTCACTTCCAATTGAGGGATCGGTCAAGGCTTCATGAAGCATTTAGTTTATCACGTGAGAGAGAAGCAAGATTTCTAAATCTAGAGATGGGTTGGGCCATTTCTGGCCATGAGAACAGCTGGAAAAAAGATGGGTATCAGGGGCCAGGGAGGCATGGGAGACATTTAGGGAAGTTGATGACTGCACCAGGTGGTGTAAGGTCTGAGGAAGGAGGCAGCAGAGCTCTGATTGGCATCCTAGGGAGGGGGAGAGGACTTAGCACACAGAGGGGAGTCCCTGAAGAGACTCCCTGAAGAAGAGTCACTTTATCTGGCAGCACCATGCAGGACAGCCCAGCCAAGGGAGATCCTGGAAGATGGCCCACAGTTAGAAAGGGTTCTTAGTGGTCCAACCAGTGTTGATGAAGCCTGCTTTAGGCAGGTGGTGGTGAGGATGGGACAGATGGATAGACAGAGCTGCTGAACGATAGAATGGGACCAGGGACCTAGTTTATAGCCAACATTCTAGTTGAAACAGTCTAGTATTTGATAGTTTAGCATAAGTGAGGGAAATTGTTAAATTGAATGCCCCTGAACGGGTAACAAAAGGTTTAGGTGAAATTCAGTTCCCTTCCAGTATTTGAAATTTCAACATTGGAAAAAGGTCAATGTATGCTAGATTGGGAAAAAAAGAAAAAAAGGATTTGTGTAATACAAAAGTGTTTCAACATTTGGTCTGATCCCTTCTATAGGATGTTTTTATAGGCAGGATATTTAGTCCACTTTCTACTTTGACAAGGCTCAGAGAAATGTGGTTCTTTCTGAACTTCACAGGGCATCCATAAAGCCACGCATTATACCACTGAGAATAAGACTGGCACATGTGGCTGGATATAGGATAATGAAGTGAATAATAACATTTAAATGGGGCTGATGGATGAGTCCATACCCACCTAGAAGAGGTCTCTAGAAGCATAAAACAAGGCTCTGAGCTTTCCCACAACTTTGCTAACATCTTGGATGAAAATTTAGGTAAAACGTTCAGATGGCACAAACTTTTGGAGGGATAAGAAAAGCTGTAGATGACAATCTCAAGACACAAAAATATCTCGATAGGCTAGAATAATAGGCCACCACTGAGATGATAAAATTAGTACGGGAAAACGTGAGAGTCCGGACAAAAACAAAGTGTTGCCTAAGTACAGGATGGGGGACATGTGGTATAGCAGCAGCATGTGTGAAAAAGATTTGCGGGGGTGTTAGCTGAAAGTAATTTCAATTTGAGTTGACTGTTTGACACGGTTTCTTAAAAGGCAGTGTGAGCTAAGGTGGTATTTACTGAAATATAGCATTAGCTCTGGCCTCACTTAAGTTTAGGTTCCAGAAACACCAAGAAACATACATGCTTTTGATATAAACGTGTTGGGTAAATTTGCTTAACGTATCTAGCTCAGCTTAACTAAAGAGAGAGGTTTCGCTGGTGGTCCTGGAGGGCCGCCCCTTAGGCTTGTTAGGTTGAACCAGAAAGGTTTATGAAAAGATCAAAATTCAAGATCTGTCAAGTTTGAAGCTACAATTACCCATTCTAAGCAGGACTTAGATTCTTTAAATTGCAATGATATGGAAATTTTAGCCACCAAAAGACAGAGACCAGTCAAAAGGGCAATGTTGCCCCTTTATTTCTTTTTTTTTTTTTTTATTTATCCCCCCCCTTGCTGCTTGTGCTGCTGTGTCCATTCGCTGCGTGTCTTCTCTCTGTCTGCTTATCTCCCCCTTGCGAACCCGGGGCCTCTCATATGGTAAACGGGGGCTCTATCCACTGAGCCACACCCGCTTCCCCCCCTTTATTTCTTATCAAATACAATGCTAAGTGCTATTAAGATATTATTTGCACTGTCTGACTGGTTGGGGGTTTTGGGCTCCAAGCTGGGATATACTCTCATGATGGCTGAGAGGCTCAAGAGGGGGGAGGTAGGAGCCTCTGTGACTTAGTGCCACCTCCCTGGAAGCACAGCAGGGTACGGTTCCCATGGCATAAACTGTGGACTACTAGAACTTCCAAACATAACGCTTCCCTCATTTGGGCAGCTGGCAGGCAAGTTTCTTCCTATTCTCCATTAGAAATATAGAAAAGCAAGCCAGCATACTTTCCTAAACAAAGAGGGATTTTTTTTAAAACAGGAAATTTGTGCAGTACATTGTTTATTCTCTGGAGAAGGATCACATGGATGTTGGCATACATACCTAAGAGCAACAGGCCACAATCACAAAGTCTTTCATTTTCTTCTATTTCCCTCGAGAGGGAATACACAAGCGCGCGCGCGCGCGCACACACACACACACACACACACATATGTGTATGACTTGACAGTCTGTCAAGCCATATATTCTATATAGAATTCAGAACTTGCTCAGAAAAAAGTAGATATTGAAAGGACCAGAAATTATGTTGGGAAAAGCTAACTGAAAAACGAAAATTGTTTTATTTAGAGAAGAAAACATTCAAGAGGTCTTTAAAAAAACTGATGGGTTGTTATGTGGAAGAATATTTCCTTTATGACTCCAAAGGAAGAAAGAGAAGCCACAGAGAAACAAATTTGGCTTAAAAAATGTTTCTAATAGTGAGAGTTTCACAAGATGGTAGAGAATATCATGACACTTGAGATATTCTGGCAGAGTTTGGATGGGCAGATATAGGCTGGACTAGATGAACTGTAAGGTTCCTTCAAGCCCAGTACTCTATGATTTTATGTTACTTCTCTACCGCCCCCCTCCCCTTTCGGGAATAGCTCATAGTGTTGAAGCTAACAAGGGAATCTGAAGAGGAATGCATTCTGAGAAACTGAATTTATAGTTGCTTAGAATTCAAAGGACTTCCACGTTCTGAGAGAAAAAGGACAGTTATAACGAAAACTTCTTCCATACTCCTCCACTGATAACTGGTAAGATATTTTAACACCTCTCTTAGTGATTGATGGATTAATATGGATATAGAAGATTTGAACAATAAAAATAAGAGATTTAATCTAACGGACATATTTAGAACTCTGTCCCCCTAGCCCTATCAAAGAATATGTATTACAAATATATTTGTGGAACATTTTTAAAAATTGTCCACATATCAGGTTGTAAACTAAGTCTCAATAAGTTTTGTGGAACTGGTATCACACAAACAACATTCTCTGACCACAAGAGATATTTTAAACTTTAGAAATCTGTAACAAATGATTACTAAAAGAACTTCATTCATTTGGGAATTTACAATGACACTATTAATAATTCATGAGTCAAAGAAGAAGCAATTATGGTAATGATAACATTCTTAGAACTGAGTGAAGATGAAAATATTCCATATTAGAACTTGTCAGATGCAGCTAAAGTTATACTTAGAGGAAAATACTCAAATCTTATACTAGAAAGGAAAATGACTGAAATTATTAATGAGTGTCCATCTCAAGAAGTTAGAATATAAGAATAAGTTCAAAAAAATTGGAAAAAGGAAATAATAAAGGGTAGGAACTTATAAACCAGAAAAAAAGAAACAATAGAAAAGATTAAGAAAGGTCAAAAGCTATTTATTTGAAAAGATTAATAAAACAGACAAATAACTAAAATTGATCAAGAAAAACACAGGGTACATGTAATAATATTAGGGATGAAAGAGAGGACATAGCTACACATTCACCGGAGATTAAAAAATAAAGAGTATACATGAACAACTGTATATCATGAAGTTTGAAAAATTTCAATGGAATGAAGAGATTCAGAAAAATGTAAGTTATCATTACTGAAACAAGAAGAGAGAAACCGAATAGTCTTACAATCAATAAAAAAATTGATTCATCAGTTAAAAATATACTTGCTGCCTCTGCCAAAGAAAACAAAATCAGTAAACACTAGGTTCAGATGGTTTTACAGAAAAAGCAGGCAAGTCCCAGAAATAGAAAATAGAAAAGCACTAATACAGCTTTAGCACCAAAATCAGATAAGAACACTATGAAAAAGGTAAATTGTAGGCCAATCTCAGATATAAATACAAACACAAGAATTCTAAATAAAATATTGGCAAACTCAACCCAACACTGCATAAAATATATCATGACTAGGTTGGATTTTTATCAATAAGGCAAGGATGGTTTAACTTTAGGAAATGGATGAAAATAATTTTCCCATTAATAGATTAAAAGTTAAAAAAAAAAACAACCCTATGATCTTATCAACAGATACAGAAAAAAACATTCAATAAAATTCAAAACCCACTTGTGATTTTAAAAATAGAAACCCTTAGGATCAGAAGGGAACTTTCTTAACCTAATAAAAGTATTTACCAAAACCCAACAGTAAGCACCATACTCAATTGTGAAACATTAGTAGCCCTCCATTTCAGATCAGGAACAAACTAAGGATGCATGCTATCCCTGCTTCTTTTAAACACTGTACTGTAGGTCCTAGCCAGAGTGGTAAGCCAAAAAAGTAAATAAATAAAAGAGTGAAAAGGAAGAAATAAAAGTTAAAATTATACACAGATGACATGATTAGTTTCCAGAAAACCTAAGAGAAATACAGATACAGTATTAGAACTGATCAGAAATTTCAGCAAATTGCCGATAATTTAACATGAAAAAAAAATGCATTTGTATGTGTCAGCAACAGCTAGACAAAGTAATTAAAAAAAAAACAACAACAACACAAAAATGAGGCATGGTAGATGGGGTTACCTTGAACTGTGGTGAATCACAGTTATTACTGGAAAAGAAACACAAACAGGAAGTTCCAGGTCTCTGCAATTCAAAATCTGCCTTATGGGAAAAATAAGGTTGATACCCTCTGTTCCACACAGTTTATAATAAAGACAGCAGCAAGTGGCCTTCCAAAATGATGTCCCACATTGGAAGGAAACAGGGGTCTTGAAGAGAGACACTGGCCAACGGGTAGGCAGGAAAGAAGGTTAAGAAAGTTCTTGAATATTTCATTCTTCATCTACATGAAGATAATGCTGAGGATTACTTTTAAAACAAAAATGCAGAAATTCCATTACAATGAAGCACGGGATCACCGTTAAATTCTAAGAAGAAAAGAGAATCGATGTAACAACTACCTGATAAAATTGCAACTCCTAAACTCTTGCCCTATTTCAAGCATATCTATCAGCCTGAATCCTGGTCTGCTCATGTTGTTGTTTTTTTTTTTAAACAGTCTTAGAGAAGCATACTATGGCAAATATGATGTTTTTCCACTCGGGATGATTAATGATCATTTCTGATGAGGTGACAATAAAAAAGAGATCAAACTTTGTGGAGAATTTTCTATATTCAATTGGATCTGACTAGGCAATATACTCAATGAAAACAAAGTTATCTGAAAATACTATATTATGATGTTGATTTTTAAAAATATGTTAAAAACCTAATCCACTGGAAACAACCCAAATGAGCAAAAAAATCCAAGATTGATTAAATTAATTATGGGACATTCCTATAGTGGAATATTATGTAGGCACTAAAATCATACTGCAAAAATACATTAACTGGCACAGGAAAATATTCATGGTATACTGCCAAGTTAAAAAACAACCATGATATAAAACATTATGTGCAATTTAAAATCACTTTAAAAATGTTCTAAATTTGTATAGGGAAAGGGAAATGAATAAAATATTTACAATGCATGTGACTTTTGTTTTTTCTTTTGTGCTTTTCTGTATGTTCTAAGTATTCTACACCAGGAGTATGTATTAATGTAAATACTGTCTTTAAAATGAACCATGTGGGGAGTGGATGTATGTCAGTGGTTGAGTGCCTCCTGCTTGTCACCATGATGTAAACAACTGGAGTGCATACTCCAACTCTGGAGGGTTCCAAAACATTCACAAAGTTAGTATGGTTTCATGGCGACCAAGACACATCAGCCCAAATAAAGTTCCCTTACTTACTGACAGGTATGCCAGAGGATAGTCTTTTCTTACTCCTGTTCTGCCACTGGGCTTTGGGCCTGGATTATATCAGTGCCACCAGGAGACACTGAAAAGGTTCGATGCCCACCCTAAGAAGCCGCTCACCTCCTTGGCTGACTCTTGCACCATCAGAGGGGGACAGGACAGAGCTCAGACTAGCATCGGAGGCAGCAAAACATTGAGATTTCTGGGCATGAACAAAAATTCCATTTACACCTTCATAATGCCACTTCCCTGCTGGGTCCACAGCTTGCCTTCTAAGTCCTCCACACCTCATCCACCAGTCTCCACTGCTCCCAACACGGCTCCAGCCAGGATAGTACATTTCTCCACACAATGTCCATGCATTTCCTGCATTTGCGTCCATCTGCCAGGCCCCAGTGAGAGGCAGGCCCCAGTGGATGCCTGCCTCTCAGCTCCTCAGGTCCATGTTGGTCTCCCTCCTCTCTCAACTCCTTGGCTTACGTCAGCACTTGATCATTTGTGGGTGGGGAATTCACATTATTTCACTGTTTCCTGTGTATGGCAGGGTCTAGTGTCCTTTTGATTCTCCCCATTGCTTTCTCCCAGGCCCTAGAACAGGGTTGCAGTCATAGTTGGCTCTGAAATCCAGGAGACAGATCCTTTAAGGCAGGGCGACTTTGCTGGTACTTTTTCCAAAAGCAATTCTATGAGCAAAAGCTCCCTGTCTGTCTCTCTCCCTCTTTCCCTCCCTCCCTCTTTCTGCAGAGAATGACATTCTCCTTGCTCACTCTTCTCAGCCCATATCTATGTGGCTTCCTCTGGTATCTTCAACCCTCATTTGGCTGCACGGATGGGTGGCAGATCAGGAGTGCAGACAATCCACGAGGAGGCTTAGTCCTTGCCTTCTCGCTGCCCTCTTGGCACCTGGGATGCTCCCTGGTCTGCCCGCTGTGCCAGCTCCAGTTCCTCTCCTTGCTTTTCAGGACTTTGGCGGGCAACGTTACTCATTCGTTTTTTCACCCACTCATTCAACACCTACTTACTTAGAGCCTTTATGTGCCAGGGACTGTTAGGACTAACACCATTGTATGTCTTTGTTTTCCCAAGATTGGAAGCTCCCTGATGGCTGAGGTTTTCTGCTACAATTATATAACAATTAACAGTCATAAGAGATTCCAGCCCTGTGCTCATGAAGTGTTTGAAAAATATTTAACTTTTTGTCTGAAATGAGGAAGAAGAAAAGAATAGAGCAGAAGGCTATAGTTTTCTTTGGATTGTTCTCCCCTTGCTGATTTGACTGTAGAGATGGTATAAAAGGCAAGGAAAAAACAAATCTACTCTAGCACAGTGAGTATAGCCATCATTTTTTTCCTTACCCTCTGCCCAGACCAAAAGAAACATTAACATATGTGACAGCACTCTAAAAGTTGCAGAGTATTTTACAAATATGATATGCACCAGCCATACCTCGGTGTGAAAAGTTTGATTCCAAACACTAAGCAACCAAGTCACCCCATTTTGCAGGCTCCTGCAACCAACAGCAAAATACAGCCTGGAAAACTGCTGACAGCCTGATGAAGCCCAAATGGAAAATAAAAATGAGCAGGAACAGCCACACACCCAAAGAGAGAAAAAACCAGTATTGCTTGGAGGAAGAAATCCTCTAATTGCCTCCCCACTCCTCCTGCTCTCTTCCATCTGCTCGCATTTAAGGAAGTCCAACTCGGGTCCCCTTGCTGCCGCGCAGCTGCAAGGTCTGGGTGGCTGGGTGGCTGAGCAGGCAGGGACCTACAGAAAGGACGGCGGAGCCACAAGAAAGGCTGGGCTGCAAATCTAACAACAGATTTAACGTGTGTTCTGTAAAACTCAGCAAATAGGCTCTCCTGGACGAGAGACCACACGAAGTGGTCACGGAAATCATTCCCAGGAGGAAGGTGGCCGCGTGGGCAGGAATGCTGCAGGGAGCTCCTCATCGCCGGCAGCCCATGAACCTCCCCAGCAGGAAGCCACATGGGACCCAGCCTGCAATTAGGCCTTCCGTGGGGAAGGGACAGAGACGCAGGCACACACGTGCCTTCATGCGGCACAACTAAGCCTCCCTGGGGTCCCACCCTTGGGAAGATTAGCAAGGGCAGCCTTGGTTTTTAGAAATGCCAACCTTTTGATTTCTGTCTCACTTTTATCATTTCTCCCCTGCTCTCCCCACCTTAATCTCGGCCATCGCCACCTCAATCTGTCCCAGCTCTCACCCTCACGACGCATGCTCAGCACCTTCCTGTGCTTGCGCAGTCTGGGGAGGGGGGTGCATGTGTGGGTGGGTCTAAGGAGCAAGTAGATAGTGTGTGTATATTTAAATACACACACATATTTTTAAAAATCACAGCATCTTGGAGAACATGCAGTCCATATTCAGACAAGGAAGCTGTGGTGCAGAGGTGAGACAGGACGTGCTCACACCAGCAGCTAGTGGCAGGGTCAAGCCGTCCTACTGTCCTACGACATAGCACACACACAACAGAAAACCAGCACTTCCTGTGGCACCTACCTTGGGCCAAAGATTAGGCCCAGTGCCTTTACTTACTCTGATTTTAAACCTCACAGTAACCCTATGAACTGGGCTCAAAGAAGTTGATCCAACTTTCCCAAAGTCTCTCAGCCAGTTGGGATTCACACCCAGGTTTTATGACAAAGCCTGCTCTGCCATCTGCCGCATCCTGACTAGGGATTTCAGGAGGAAGGCAGCTGGTGGAGCAGCTAACTCACGAGGCAGGTCTCTTTGGGCTCTAAGGCCTGCCCAAGGTATAGTGAAAGGAGAC
Source organism: Cabassous unicinctus (assembly GCA_029593785.1). Classification (NCBI taxonomy): domain Eukaryota; kingdom Metazoa; phylum Chordata; class Mammalia; order Cingulata; family Chlamyphoridae; genus Cabassous; species Cabassous unicinctus. Next base: position 12,765 of record JAQZBX010066348.1, read on the forward strand.
CAGTATAATGGTGTGAACACCAGGGAGTCACATGGGCCCCACAAGTCACTGGCAATTCTGGACAGTGTAGCCAGAAAAGCAGTGGAAAAGGTTGTTCTTAGAAACCCCTTGTTTTCCTGGTGGAACCACAGTTTTACAATTTGTGGGGATGCTGGAGGATTCTGGAGAGGTGCCTTTTGCATCTCCAAGCAGCTCTGTCTTTCATGGCAGGGTTGAGGAAGGAGCAGGGGCAGGCTGGGTAACATGGATGGCCTCCAGCCATCACTCCCAGCACAGTGGGCTCTGCTCAGCAGCTGCGGGCCAGGCCAGCTTACCATCAAAGCAAGTCTGACATCATACAGTGGAGCAGTGTGGGACGCTTGGTGTTTTTCATGTAGTGTAAAGATAATGATTATGCCCTTCCACGCAAAGGCGGCTTCCACATATAGGTTGTATGTACGCAAATGTTCCTTTGGGTCAATGATGGAAAGAAAGAAATCAACATAGAATCCCACCTAAGTGGTCTGAACTGAGAGAAAAGAATTGTCTGTCATTTTGCCTGCGTGGCTCCAGCCTTCCACGGACAGCAACAGTGAGGAGGCTTCCTGAGCTGCCAGCTGCATCTGGTTTTCTGAGTTCTCTTAGACATAACCAGTGAACGTTGACTAGTTACTAGCCCAAGAAATCGCTTTCCCTGGCTTGCTATTTTTAAAGTTAAAATTCAGCCAAGTCTCCAATCTGTCCCTTTGAAGCAGGTATCAACAAGACAAGTATCTGGCCATAGCTTGGAAAAAGTCCTATCCACTGCTTGATGTTTAAGACAAGGTGTGTTTCTGTTAGAATCCCCTACCCCCAATGTTTTAATGTGAAAAATTTCAAACGCAGTTTTAATAATTTTACATTGAGCACCCGTATACTCACCACTTAGCTTCTAACATTAACATTCTACCATTATTTGCTTTATCACCTATCTATTTAGCCATACGGTAGTACTTTTAACTGTACATTTTTTCAATGGTCTCTATTCTTCTAGAGTGTAGCTGAGTGGGAAGCGTATGCTTATCAGGCACATCTGGGTGGGAATCCCTGCTTGAATTCTTACTAGCTAGAAGTCCTTGGACAGGTGTGGAATTTCTTAGCGCTTCAGTTTCCATGGTTACACGATGTGGCCGTGAGGCTTCAGGGATGGACAGTGAGAGGTATCCGGCACACGGCAGTCATGTAACCAATTTGTAGTTCACAGCTTATGCTTTCTCTCTTACCCACTAAAGGAAATTGAGTTGGTAAAAAAGTAACAATAATTGAGGCAGAGATGAACAGGAACGGCAGAATACTGCTAATTGTTGGAGCTGGGTGAGGGGTCCATGGGCATCCATTTTGCTGCACTGTTTACTTTCTATACATTTGAAAATTTACATAATGAAATGTTAAAATATTGGATTGGTCATTGGATTTTGTTAAGTGAAAATATGTATCTATTTTCAATGATGCTTCCGGGAGAGTAGAAGGATGTTCAAATACATTGTTACTGGGCAGGAAACCTATATTTGAAAAATTTAATAAGAAACATCTGAGAAAATAATAAGCTAAGAAGCAGTACAGTGGAGTTAGGGAGGCCCCCACATCCTCTCACACTCATGGGTGAGGAGGGGGTGGGAGGAAGGTCGGGGGCTTGGGTATTTTGTAAAAGGTCCCCAGGTGATTCGAATCACTCTGGGTGAGAACCTCTGTATTGGCATAAAAGTGTGAAACCACACTTTCCAGCATATTAATTGTGAGAATAAATACTTTGCATAATGCAAAGCTTGTGCCTCCAGCTAATTTGCAGGCAGATGACAGTGTGGGGAGCCTCTGATTTAGCAGAATAAAAACGATTTGTAACTGAACAGCCTCCCTCTGTAAGTCAGGGGTGGGTTAACAGAGGACTCAATTAGAATGCATTCTCCCACATCCCTTATCAACTGCCTGTACTTGTAGAGCTAAAGGGGTTCCCTTAGTGGCTTTCAGAATTGGGGAATGGAGAAATCTGGAGGAAAGAACCTGTGAACAAGGATAACAGAGAAATAAAAGGAATGGCTTCATTTCTTTCTTTAAAAACAAGAATGCCACCCTCCTGTTCCAGTCCCCTAATTCCTTCCATTCCCTGCTGTGGTTCATTCTCTCTTGTTCCCCTTGGCTGGCAGCTGGAGGCAAGGAGGCGGATGTGATGGAATTGCTGCGTGGGACAGTCTCTGTCTCTAGGAGCCCTTTCAGTGGTGAGGGACGCAGTGTCCCTGCTGGGTGGGCTTATGTGGAGGCAGCGCAACTGGGTAGGCCAAGATGGGCCACCGCAGGGGGGCCAAGCCATTTGCTGTTCTGTGGGCTTCCTGCACGCCGCCAGGGAGGAGGAAGGAAGCTTGTAATGGGGAAGCAGCTCACGGACCCACACACGTGTGCACACACACTCAGAGGCCCTGGCAGAAGTCGTATACCCACGGCAAAGGCCTTTGCACTGATAGAAATGCCCACCTTGAAACTAACCTTTACCTGTTTCTCTGGCTTGTGTTCCCTGCTCTAGACCATATTCAGTCCTTTCCTTTAGGTATTTTTTGAGCACCTATGATAAGAAAGACACAGTGTGGGGCAGAGAGGTGAGTTTCCCAGCCCGAGGGGCTAGGAAGAAGTGGCATTTCGGATGAGCCTTGCAGTGGAGTGGATGGAGACTCCAGAGGCGGGAGGAACGCATCCCTAGAGAAGGAAAGCAAGTGCCTAAGGCCCGCAAAGGGCAAGGAGATGGTTTGGTTTTGCTACAGGACGGGTACAACGTGAAAGAGCTAGATGTGGTGGAAAGGTAGGTTGGACAGACTGTAAATGCTTTGATTGCCGGGTAAGGTGTTTAGACCACGTTTATTAACTCATTTGATCCTCAAACCAACGGCCATTTTGGAAATCAGAAAGCTGAAGTTCACAGAGGTTAATGATTTGCCCAAGACTCCACAGCTGGTAAGTAATAGAGCTCAGATTCAAACCCATTCCCAACACCAAGGTCAGTGTCCTGTCCATCCTGCCACTGAAAACCGCAAGCCCAGCCACCACAAGGTCGTGTACTTTCCATGTACTCATAGGAGCACATATTGCTTTTAGGGTTGGGAAGTAGACAAACGAATAGCAAAAATTTACATTGCACAGGGTAGCTCTAGAAATATCATTTGGGGGAAGCGGGTGTGGCTCAATCGATAGAGCTCCCGTTTACCATATGGGAGGCCCCGGGTTCGCTTCCCAGGGCCTCCTTGTGAGGGCAGGCCAGCCTGCGCGGCGCGGTGGGCTGATGCAGCAAGACCTCACAGCAGGAAGCGGGTGTGGCTCAATCGATGGAGCCCCCGTTTACCATGTGGGAGGCCCCGGGTT